>PVLC010005954.1:0-14278 GCA_004027655.1 Graphiurus murinus
C
The DNA here is from genome assembly GCA_004027655.1 of Graphiurus murinus. Taxonomy (NCBI): domain Eukaryota; kingdom Metazoa; phylum Chordata; class Mammalia; order Rodentia; family Gliridae; genus Graphiurus; species Graphiurus murinus. The sequence continues at coordinate 2 of PVLC010005954.1, forward strand.
TCTCTCTCTCTCTCTCTCTCTCTCTCTCTCTCTCTCTCAATCTATCATCTCTCCCTTGGCTACCACGAGGTGAGCAACTTTGCTCCTCCACACCCTCCTCGCCATGATGTTCTGTCTCACCACAGGCCCACAGCACTGGGCTGAGGGACTATGGACTAAAACCTCTGAAACTGTGAGCCAAAATAAATATTTTCTCCTGTACATTGATTTTTTTCAGGTGTTTTGTCACAGTGATGGAAAGCTAACAGCCCCAGAGACTGCTTTCTCAGTCTAGACCTATTTCCTTTCCATTTTCAGGGTGATTCATAGTAGGAATATTTATCCATTTAGGAGCTTTCCCACCCTCCAGGCCTGTGGCTGCAACTGCTTCTCCCTTATCTAATGTCTTGATTAGACAAGACACTCCCAACAGTGATTGTGTTTTCTGAGTTCTTGGTGGTTATTCAGGCTTAACATGTCTGTGCAGCAAAATCAGTCAATCCAGGACTTCTAAACCAACCCAAGTGTACTTCCTCTTTATAATCTTTGCCCCTTAAAGAGTGAATGAAGATCAGATTAGATTCCTAGGACTTTCTTGGTGCAATCTTGTGGTACACCTAGGTCTCTAAGAACCCCTAGCCTGAGTTACATTTATGTGATATTAGAAAAAAGGAGCAAAGGAAAAAATGAAAGGAAAGGAAAGGTGTCCTTCCTCTAAGAAGACTGGCATGTGAAGGACTAGTGGGCAGAGCCCTGGCTGGCTTCTCTACCCTTCGCCATGTGTCTTTGACCAGGGCCCAATTTGTATGCCACTCCACAGTGGTGCTGATTCTTCAGAGGCTTGGTCCTGCCAAAAACATATGCCAAGGTACATTGCAACGATGACAACAACAACATGCCAACACATTCCCTGAAACATCTGCATTATGATTATTTCAATAGTGTGGGGACTTCCCCTTGAAACCTTATAGATCTAAACACTCATAGGTTTAAGGTTTTAAACCTTAGAGATCTAAGAAACACCTTACAGATCTAAGACCAAACTGACTCACAGAAGTGGTCCCTTCCAGAACAAAAGGAAGGTCTGCCCTAGGGTAGAAAACACTACCTTTCATCCTAGAACAGAAAAAAAACACTGAGCATCTTCCAAGTACCTATCCTGACTCTAGCAGGAAGACCTTATTAGCATATACTTTCATGACTTTCTATATTGTATACAAAGTTCCTATCAGTTTTCCTCTGTCCTGGTTCTTGCTCTAGTTCTCAATTATCCAACTTGGAGTTTGTTTCACCAGAGAGAAATAAACATCACAGAACAAGAAGCCTTATTTGCCAAAATTTCAGTGTTTAAATGTGCCCAAATCCTTATTTGCTCATTTTAAAAATCAAAGTACTTCTAAAGACATATTTTTTAAAAACAAGAATACAGTGTTTACAACTACAATATTGTCTGTGTTCTATTTTTCTCTGTGAGTGTATTTCATACTCCAGTGAAATTATATCAGTTATATATGGATGAGTTTCCAGGAAAGATCCAGTGATGGGAATTATCCCTGCTCAACTGTGTTGGTCAGTTTTTAGTTTCAAGCAAATGCTTTTGAAATATATCTGAAACGAGAATGTATTTATCTAAGATAAGAAATAAGCTATTGCATACCTAGTGGAGATATAATTTTATCATCTATCATTTAGAAATCTTAGGTGGGGTGTTAGAGACAAAGCTGCTTTGGTGCTCTGAAAATAAACTATGATAGCATCATACATCATATGCCTAGTTATTGAAGGTACTGGAGATACCAATTACATGAGGCCATCTACTTGACTAAAATTTATTTTGTTGCTGACTTTTTAATAAAACTATTAAATTGAATATTGACTAATAGTGTCCTTGGATATCCATTTACGTAGACCAAAGAGTTGTACAAACATGGACATATGGACATATTCCTACCATGGGAATTAAAAATAATTGCCCCAATCCAATGATGCATGTGACAGAATAAGCAACTTGCCTCCTCTCCCCTCTTTTCAAAATATCTCCCAAAGACTGGATACATTCAAGGATAACCACAGGGCTGTAAATATGTGACGTGTTCCAGAGAGAGAGAGAGAGAAGAATGTGAGATGTTTGTCATCCTATGTTGGTGAACACCTTTGAAGTGTGGTAAATTACATCAACTCCTTTCCCTCGCCACTACCACAACAGTTGGTTAAGAAAGGTGAACATTAGACATTTTGTGTTACATGTGAACATAAAAACAGAGCCATTGGTCTGCTTCTGTGAGGGGTGGATGCTGAGGACTTTGAGGCCACCTTTAATCAGAAAGAAAACTGCAGCAGGGCATGGTGGCGCATGCCTGGGAGGCTGAGATAGGAAGATTACAGGTTTGGGGCCAGCTTCAGGAACTTGGTGAGATCTTGTTCCAAAATAAAAAATAAAAAAGACCTAGGGGTATACCTCAGGGGTAGAATGCCTGTGGGGTCAAGCCCCAATACCAGGAAAGAAAGGAAGATAGGAAGAAAGAAAGAAAGAGGGAGGGAGGGAGGGAGGGAGGGAGGAAGGAAGGAAGGAAGGAAGGAAGGAAGGAAGGAAGGAAGGAAGGAAGGAAGGAAGTCTGTCTACGAATGTGGTGGTGGAAAATCTTGTGTCAGTGTGCATCCATAAGCATAGAAGCAGCAGTATAACTTAATTACATTCATTTCTACTTAGAGTAGGAAAATAGGACATATATTATCTCATTGAATCCTCACGCAATCTTATTATGCATTATCTCAAAGAATCAAAAGATATCCTTTATCTGTGTTTCCACTTGAATATGAATTTTCTTTTCTATCAATTTTTAATGGTCCCTTACATATTAGTTCATTTGTCATACGTAGTGCAAATATATTTCTCGGTCCAGTAGTCCCTCCTTATTTATGGTTTCATTTTCCAAATTTTCAATTACCTGTGGTCAAGCATGGACTGAAAGTATTTAGTAGAAAATTCCAGAAATAAGCAATTCATAAGTTTTAAATTGTGTGCTGTTCTGAATGAATTGTCAGCTTTCTTCATCTCTTCACATAGGTGTGGAGTCATTTCTCTTCATTATAAAGGCAATATACTGCAATAAGATATTTAGAGAGAGAGAGAGAGAAAGAGACTTCATTCATATAACTTTTATTACATTATATTATTATGATTATTCTATTTTATTATTAATTTTTTATTAATATCACTATTTATTTTGGGGAGAGGTGCTGGGGATTGAACCCAGGAGCATTCTACCTTCAAGCTATATCTCCAACCCTTTTTTATTTTTTATATTGAAACAGGATCTTACAGCCAGGTGTGGTGGCGCACACTTGTAATCCCAGCATTTGGGAGGCTGAGATCGGAGGATTCGGATTCGTGGCCAGCCTCAGCTACCTAGTGAGGCACTCCGCAATTTAGTGAGAGCCTGTTTCAAAATAAAGAATAATAAAAAAAATAGGGCTGGGTGTGTAGCTCAGAGGTAGAAGCCCCTGAGTTTTATCCCCAGTACTGCAAAAAAAAAAAAAAAAAAAAAAAAAAAAAGAAACGGTCTTACTAAGTTACTGAAGGTGGCCTCAAACCTGTGGTCTTCCTTTCTCAGCCTCCCAAGCACTGGGATTACTGACATGTGTCACCACACCTGGCTTTATTATTAATCTTTTACTGTACATAATTTACAAATCAGGCTTTATCATAGGTATGTATGTATATAGAGGGAAAAATACATAGTCTATAGAGGGTTTGGTATTACTTATGGCTTCAGGCATCCGCTGGGTGCCTTGGAATGTCTCTGTAGGATTGTGTTATGCTTAGGATTGTGTCACCTTCCCTAAATTTATCCAAACATTCATTTGTATATTATTTTAGTACTTTTTTTTTTGAGGTGCTGCGGATTGAACCCAGGACTTTGCACTTGCTAGGTTAAGTGCTCAACCACTTAGCTATGCCCTCAGCCTCTCCTTTCATGTTTTTGTTTTAAAGATATCCAGTGGATTTTAAGGTGTATAAAATACTCATTAATATTAGTGATACCCTATTGCAAAATAAAAAAAAATATAAATGACTGGGGGTCTAGCTTGGAGGTAGAATAGCCCTGTGTTCAATCCTCAGTACTAGAAAAAAAGAAAATTACAAAACTCATTAATAAAGTTTCATATTCTACATTACAACTAATCTTTAAGAAAATGTCACTGAAGTTATTTTCTGGTATCAAAGAAGGATACCCATAATTATCTGAAAGATTATTGAAATATTCCTCCCTTTCCAACTACATAGCTATGTGATCATAGTTCACTTTTACATTTAAATCTTTAGTAGAAACCTACTGGAATGTATTCTCAGCCCCTCTCACAACTGTTTCTCTTTCAACACAGACTTGTGAGGCTCCGGATGCTTATTCCTACTTTTTTATTTTGCTCACTGGTTATAGTTTCCTTAGGTTGGAGATACAATTAGAATGCCTCTCTTGGGAATTTGTAACACTTTGGAATATTTTTAGTTTGACATGAGTAGCATAACCTATATTCTGGTCCAACTGTGGAGTGATCATAACCCATACCAGTCCACAGGGAGAAGGAAGCACTTGTGTGGAGAGAGACACTAAAACAAGACACAGAGCATTGCAGGTCCAGCTCCTGGCTTCAGTTCTGTGCTGAAATCAGTGTACTTCTCCAGTGGGTTTCTACAAAACAACCCCAAAGTCTTGTAATAAATGATCTCTTGCATAAGCAAGTCAGTTTCTGGTATAATCAAATAGACATCTGCAACATAAAATTATTTTATTGTGCTGTAAAACCCATGACAGCTATTTTAAGTACCTGTCAATATTTTTAGTCATCCACTCTTTCATCTCCCTTTCTCCCTTCTCTATCTTTTTTTTTTTTTTTTTTTTTTTTTTCAGTACTGTGGATTGAACTCAGGGCATTCTACCTCCGAGCTATACCCCCAGCCCTATTTTTTATTCTTTATTTTGAAACAAGGTCTCACTAAGTTGCAGAGTGCCTCACTAGGTAGCTGAGGCTGGCCACAAACCCGGATCCTCTAGTCTCAGTCTCCCAAATGCTGGAATTACAAGCATAATTCTACCACGCCCGGCTTCTCCTTTCTCTATCTTGATGTCACTAATTCCTTACCTTTTCTTTTGCTGTACTGCTTCTGTCTCTCTATTGACTCTTGTATGATTTTACAATGCCTTCAACTGTTTCAATCTTGGGGAGGAAATCTGTTTTAAATCCAAATTCCCTTCCCTTGCAACTTCACTCTCTCCTTGACTCTTAAAAAACCAAATGAAACAACAACAGCAAAACCCGAAACAACAACAACAAAAACCATCTACATTAGTTGTCTTCACTTCCTCACCAATGCTTATCCCAAACCCACTGCAACCTGACTCCATGCCTTAAACAAAGCCCTTAAACTGGCCTGGCCAGGCATCTGTTAGAGCTCCTTTACTCAGAAAGACATCATTGGCCTTGTAGTCTATGTAAATACTAGCAAGGCTAATGCACAGTGGCTTTGCCTATAACCAAAATTGGTCTTGCTTTCAGGAAGTTTGCTGGACATTTCAGCCAACTTTCATGCAGCTGGGCATACTTTTTTTAGATAAAAAATTTCAAATATACAAAAAGAGGGTGCAAATATAATAAGCCTCCATATGCCCAACACCCAGCTTCAACAATGATCAACTCAAAGTCAGTTTTGTTTCTTTCACATGTTAAGCACTATCCCAGGGTCACTCTAAAGCAGATTCCAGACTCATATGGTTTCATCTACACATTTCAGCATGTATTTCTGAATGACAAAGATCCCATTTATAAACATAACCACATCATTATCTTGCACCAACAATAATTCATTACTATCAATTGTATCCCTGCTGTATTTATCCATCTTTCTATAACATTCTTTTCAACTTTTTGAGAGTGTATTTGAATCTGAGTTCAAACAAGAGTCTACATAATGTTAGTAAGTCTCCTAAGGCTTATCTTCAAGTTCCCTGTCCATCTTTCTTCTTCCTTGCAATTTATTGTGATGATATTATTGTTGATGATGATGAAACCGTGTGTTTTTTTCTTGTAGAGTTTTCTACCATCTGAATTTTGTCAATTGCATTCCTTGAAAAATCATTAATTCATTTTTCTATCCCCTGTATTTTGTATACATTGGCAGGGGCTTGGCCAAACTCAAATTCAATCTTTTGCAAGACTACTTTCAAGGTGGAGTTATGAACATCCAACATGAGTTACACTTCATCTCTCTTGGCCCCTGTGGATGATTCTTGTTATACTCTATGGCGGTTTCTCTCTCTCTCTCTCTCTCTCTCTCTCTCTCTCTCTCTCTCTCTTTCCCCTCCCCTCTTTCTCCCTCCTCACCCCTCAACTTAAAGTTCTTCCTTGAGGGCAGTTCCCGTGTCCTCAGCACCTAGTTTAATACCTGGTACAGAGGCTAAAGAAATCTCCCAAGAATGTACCTGTGAGATATAACATGTCACATAACGTAGTTTTCTAGCAACTTCGCCAGGAAAAAATTGTTGCAAAATATTCCCTTAAATAATTAAAAGACACGAACTCTTGAATAACCTGTTATAAAATTAATAACACTTGAAAAACTTCTCTTCCAAAAATGAGGAATTGGCATGTAACTAATTATGATCCATTTATAACTAGCCAGAGAGCAAAAATGTTCCTGTTGAAACCACTTCTTGCTTAGGACAACAAGCAATATATTTCATCTTTCTATTTTCTATAGCTGGAGCTATTTCCACAGATGAGTTTCAGAGAGGTCAAATCATTTTCCCTAAGGTACACAGCTAACACTTGGCAGAGCCCTGGGTTTTAGGTCCAGTCCTTCAGACTCTAATTAGGAGGATTTTTCCAGCACATACTACAAAGTGTGCCTACTGAGTGACTCCCACATTAGGTGGTGTTTAACAAGTATAAAGCATAAATAATAGTCTTCTTTCAACCATGGAGTAAGGATCATCAAATCCACCTGCAGGGCTAGATAATTCTGAGCAAAGAGGAGCCCCCAGGTAAAAATAGTTAGGCAATAGGAGTTACTCAAGGCTGTGAAATGACCCCCAAACCCCATTTGTGCATTGTTTTAAGAGAGAAAAATGAGTGGTCCAAAAGTCTCCCATTGGGAAAAGCCTTGAAATAATAACCTGCCAGCTGCCCTTGGCCAGGGGTGGCCCAGAGTGCTTGGTGGAATCCCTCCCTTGGTATCAGGGCTTCATTTTTGAGCACCTGCCAGCACTCACTCTCCAGATAAATTAACTGCATTGCCACACTGGGTACTTGACTGGGGCTTGATGTCCTCGCCCAATGGATCTGAAATCAGGATCCTTCCCCTGTTGCACCCGTGGGAGCTCTGGAAAGATCATCTCCATGGTTCCTGAGGTTTTGCAGATCTCCCTGTCAAAGCTCACCCTGAATAGCTTCTTTAGCTTGCAATTGCAAGAAGCCAATGCATTCCTGGAGTAAAGGGCAACGGAGACAGCTCTGATTTATTCCTCACAGGGTCCTCGTAATGCTTCAAGCATTTACAAAACCAGTCGTCCGTATTTGGACCAGGCCATTGCATGACTCAAGTAGACAGTACTTGAAGAAGAGCACAGCATTTGCTAAAAGCCCAACACCTAAATGAAAATCAGACTCGATCCAGAGGTTGCCAAGAGGGTTTGAGGTAGCATTAAGTCGAGATCACATTGCACACTGTGGGGAAGTGTGCTCCATCAGCCCTCCTGTACAGTCTTCAGCTGGAAGCTTTTCTAGAACCAAGTGGCAAACTTTGAAAGCCACCATTTTTTATGCATAGGTTGGGCTGAGTTGTCTGAGAATATCTAATGTTAAGGCAATAATGTGAGTTAAACAACTCTGTCTCGTCTGAGAAGCATCCCTGAGCTCCTGGAGGTCAAGTATGTCCTCCCTTTTGCTTGCATAGCATCTGGCTCACTCATTATTGCATATGTTGTCCACATTTCACACTGGGGGTTGCACAGTGATATGCCTACTGGTCATATGTCATTCTCCATCCCTTCAAAAGCAGGACCTGTAGCCAGGAACAGTGGTGCATGCCTGTAATCCCAGTACTTGGGAGGCTGAGACAAGAGGATCACAGGTTTGAGGATAGCCTTAGCCACCTAGTGAGACCCTGTTTTCAAAAGAAAAAAAATTAAAAAGAGCTAAGGGTATAACTCGGAGGAAGAACACCCCTGAGTTTAATACCCAGTACCAAAAAAAAAAAAAAAAGGGAAAAGAAAACCAGGATCTGTGTGCTGTGGCCTTCAGCTAGAAAAGTGCCTAGAATTTAATAAGTATGTATAGAATAAATGTTGTTACCTCAACAGAAATACTTTATACACATCATAATTTCTCCTTCTATTACTCTTCTTATGTAAATTCAATGACGTTTTAGAGAAAAGGAAACCACCTAATGTTTCTTTTTATTTAATTACAGATGAATAGTACTCATCACAAAGAATCATCTTTTTCATTAACAGAAAAATTACAGACTCTTTTATTGAAAAGGAGATAGGAAAACCTGAATAACGGTTATATTGACATTCTTCGTTTCTGGAAATGAATTCATATTTATGATTGACACAGTCAAAGACGAGACTGGGCCCTTTATCAGTGCTCATTCAGATAGATCCTGAAAGCCTGGGTTGGTTTTTAACCATTCCTCAAAGGTTTGATTTCCTTCCCAAGGTAGACCAGGGGGTCAGTTAAGGAATCCTGTCCTAAATATGGCTTTCTCAGGATGACCCTTCTGGAAAAGCTGTGAACTGGAGCTCCCTCATCTAGGCAAACAGGTTTCATTTCACATACTAATGCCAGTAGAATTCTTGGACTATTGGACTGAGAGAGCTTTGCAGCTGGCCTTGACTGTCACCTCACGATAGATGGTGAGTGGCGACTATGGATACAAGAGGAGAAAAAAAAATACAAGGGCTGGATATCACGATGCTTGCCTGAAGGAAAGCGATGCAGAAAAAAGGTTGCCATACATAGAACTTAGTCATTTCTGCCTAGAGAATTGCAAAGATGACGAGTTCAACAGAATATCCCCAATTCACACTTCCTTGTCAAACATAACTCAAGTTTCATGGAGAGATGGCTCGAAGCTGAGAACAATACGTCCCAGTCCAAATCCTTTCCAGCGTGCCCTTGGCAGGTGTGACTAGATGTAATCCCTACAGAAACCTTCACTATGGAGCCAGATCCTAAAAGTCAATTGCTGCCTATTTGATTGATTTGTTGATTGCATGGGCCACTGACCTGCACACAGTAGTGGGGGAGCTTCTCCTTGGCAGTCAAAGGGAATAATAAGAGGAAAGCCTGTCAGGGCACGGCATCTGGCAGAACTTGTTGAAACTCTATTTCTAGAACTTGGAATGTACCCTCACCTCAAAGGCACCAGGGAGTCATGCTGATCCTTAGTGCCCTTAAGAGGAACTGTTTGTAATCTTTGACCCCACATGACCCATGCAGGTACACATTCCAGCACATCTCAAATGTTTTCCTTCTACATGTGGAGAGTTTATTTCTACCCTCACCCCACAGTGAAGGATCATTCATACTGGCATAGGGGAAAAAAGAAAGTTGAAGTTTCAAATAGAGAATATTGACAAGGTCATTTTCAACTCTGAAGTAAATGACATGAGTTTTCAGGTCACTTAAGTGGAAGAGACAGTGACATGATTTTTCAGTTGTTGTGCATGAGCCATAGTTTAAAAATATTCTATGGAGCTTTAACTCTCCTTTGGTTTCATTCTTCACACTACAATCCTTTACTCCAAATACGTTCTCCCAGATACTGCCGCCTAATAGCAAATGCTATCTCTAGGATGGTGGATGGCTCTTCCTTTTTTTTTTTTTGCACAGGGGATTGAACTCAGGGGCTTTGGGCCTCTGAGCTACACTCTCAGCTCTATTTTTCCTATGTGAATAATAATTTGAAGTTTTAAGTTTTTTGTTTTTTGTTTTTTTAATCTTAAGAGGTCTGTCGCCGGGCGTGGTGGCGCACGCTTGTAATCCCAGCATTCGGGAGGCTGAGACCGGAGGATCCGGGTTCGCGGCCAGCCTCAGCTACCTAGTGAGGCACTCCGTAACTTAGTGAGACCCGGTTTCAAAATAAAGAATAAAAAATAGGGCTGGGGGAGTAGCTCGGAGGTAGAATGCCCCTGAGTTCAATCCCCAGTACCGCAAAAAAAAAAAAAAGAGGTCTGTCCCCTCAATGAAGATGCCTACAAACTTTGAGAGAAAGACATCATGTATATTCCAAGACTGCACACTTCTTTCCTTATTTCTGTTTATTGAGAAATGAGTCTATCTGCTTGGGATATGCCAAGAGACCGTTGGAAAGAGCTTGGGGTCTGGAGGAGACTCGGGTCTCCGTGTTCCCCTGGGAAAGGCACTTCAGATCTAGGTGTCTCGGCCTCCTCCTCTGCAAAACCTCTGTAAGCATTGGTGGAGGTACTTGAATCTGCTCTGTGAGTCATGCACTGGTTGGGAGAAGGGGTGCCTTGCAGTGGGGGGTTAAGAAAGTTGAGGCAAGTTCCCTCTACTCTTACTCTTGCCCTGCAGAGATGGAGTCTCCTCTCAGACCTCCTCTGTAAGTGTTATTAATAGTAATTGTAAATACTCTTCAACTATTTATTTACTACTACAGACATTAAAAAGTGCTAAAAAAATATTAACATCACCCCTTGACCTGTTACTTAGTGGAGCTGAGCAGGGAGTCCAAAGAGCTTTGGAATAAACATGTTTTTAGCCACTGTTGGTAATGAAGTTGCGCTTTCACACTCCCCACTTTTCCAAGTATGGGTTTAATCTTTGTTCTCCCTCCCATACTTTTTAGCTGGGCACTTAATAAGAAAAGTACACAGTGAGCATCTACAAAGCAGCCACAGATATGTGTGATTACATACCATCAGTTGTGTAAAAATAATAACCAGCAGCATCTAACAAAATTGACTCCTTTTTATTTTTGTTTTAATTATTTTTGTTCTTTCTTTTCTTTTTCCTTTTTTATTTCCTAAAGATACAATATTATGGTATTTAAACTAAATTAACACATGAAAAATAAGTAACTATCATACGTGAATTGTGAATAAAATCTACTGACTAGGCAGAAACTCTAACAGAAAACAAAATATTTTCTAGCTTTAGAATTGAATTTATAAGCTGGGCGTGGTGGCACACGCTTGTAATCCCAGCATTCGGGAGGCTGAAACCGGAGGATCTGGGTTCGCGGCCAGCCTCAGCTACCTAGTGAGGCACTCTGCAACTTAGTGAGACTCGGCTTCAAAATAAAGAATAAAAAATAGGGCTGGGGCTATAGCTCGGAGGTAGAATGTCCCTGAGTTCAATCCCCAGTACCGCAAAAAAAAAAAAAAAAAAAAAAAAAGAATTGAATTTATATATTGACCCAAATTCAGACTATACCCAAAACACTGTGGTTCATTATTTAAAAATCAAATTCTGATAATAGTCAGAATTTTTTAGGATAAATTATACTGCTTTAATCATCACGTTTCTTCTCATATTTAAGCCATTAAATTAATTTTTCTATTTATGCTTCAATAAATGTTAGTCAATATAAACTTCTAAAATATAATATAAGCTGAAATTATTTACTTTAAATGCCCAGTGGCACATTTTCCTACTTATTTAAGTGTATCTGCCTTTCCTCAGTGGCATGATATGCTGTATGAAGACACTTTGGTCACCATTGATTCTTTCTTTATTCCATCTGCCTGGCTGCTCAAATTTTATGAGTGGCTGACTCAGACTCCTATTCATCTTCTTGAAATTTAGCCTTTGCCTATAAACACAGTGAGGTTATTTTTATAGGTGGTATCAGCTAGTTGTTTGAGTTGATCAGCCCATCTAGTCATGAGAACTGACTGGGTTACTCTACAAGCATGAGAGAATGAGAGGGGAGAAAGAAAAGGGAAGAAGACTGGCTTGAGCTGGGATCTGGAGTGGACATTCACTTGTGACTTCCAAGAATATAAAAATTAACCATTGATTACTCAGCCACCCTTTTGAGGAGGAAAAAAAAAAAAAATAGAAGACTCTGATACTGGAAGACTTACTTCTGGCATCTCTTCTATAGCAGGAAATGAAAGTACCATAGCTTCTACTTTCTATGCATCCCTTCCTCTCTATTCCTCTGTTTATTATGCTAATCACTGTATTGGGAACCAATGGAGAGATGGGGTGAGGTGGAGTTGAGGGTAATAGAAACATAAGTGAGTGTAAGTTCTACTCTCCATGATGGTCATCACCCGTAGAGGAATGAAACACACAGAAATATAAGTTGCCATGATAGGCCCACCTATACTGTACTTGCAGCAGGCAGTCCCCTGCTGATCATCTGTTCCATGAGCCCTTTTATTGCAAAACATGTCAAGATACTTTGCGTCTCTCACAATGCCAGACACATGCAGATGTTAGGAAATGCTGCTTGAGTTGCACTGGCTTAGTAAAAGCTCACTTTTCTTTGATTATGAAACGAAGTCGCATAGATTTAGTTGATGTATAATATAACCTTGAAATGTTACAAAGTAATTCTATTTGAATTCAATAGACTTAATATTTAAAATGATCCCCTGTTTATCACCCCCAAATCATTTTAGTAGTCAGGAATAGCCTGTTATTTAACAGTCTTCTCAGTAGCTAAAAGAACAATAGTTAATGATTGACAGATCAGTAACAGCTCTGAAATTTGAAATCAGGGGGTGTGATTCACATGGGGACTTTGCTTCATGTGACATACACACCAAGGCCTCTTTATTTTAAGATATACTTTGCCTTAGATGAATGGGCTGCTCTTTTAAATCTTTGTATTACTAAGGCTACATTAACATAAGTTACTAAGAGGTACGAAGTTTATGCTGACTTCCCAATTGAAAATTTAACACTAATTTGATTATTTAATATTTTTAAACAATTTCTGGTCACAGGTAAAAAGGAAAATTGGGAAGACAAATTCTAATGAAATAAAGATAATTCACACAGGTCCCTGTCACAATTTTTTTTTTTTTTTTGAGAAAGAAGAAAAAAGAGCACCGCATAGTTGAATTTCTTAGCTCTAAAGATGAATTTTGTGTGGCAGTTATAGAATTGCATTAGCCAAGAAAGCCTGAGGGTTAAATAAGAAATCTTGAGGCTGATGAGTTCTTTGAATAAAGCATTCTATGAAGGGATCAGGGTCTACTTAGTAGCTATGCACACAAAACTCTCAGGAAAATGTTATGATCACCTATGCCTATGGATTGCCAAGAGATAAATTTTTCATTGGATTGCTTGCTTTTTCTTCTCTGTGATTTAGATGAAGTCACATCCTCCCTTCTGTTGTAGGGTGGTGCCACCATCCGCCCATGGATTTGGGCACCATAAGGCTTTACTGGAAGAAGAATAACTGCCAAATGAATGGTTTAAAAGACTCTTGGAGGAAAGGGAGCATTAGCAATGGCATTTGTCCTGAGGCTGGGTGAGAGACTGCACTGGCCTATGGGAAACAGGGAGGACACTGCCTGGAGAGGGCTGGCTGTCTGCACAGATGGACGGGGAGGTATTTATCTTAGCAAGTGAATCTACCACTTCCCAGGGAATGACCTCAGACTTGCAGGCTCTTACTTTAGTTCATCAGACTAGTGTAACACATTGCCACAAACAGCATAGTTTATAAACAACAAACATTTATGTCTCACAGTTCTGGAGCTATAAAGTCCAAGATCCAGCTTCCAGCAGATTCAGTGTCTGGTGATGGCCCATTTTCTGGTTTACCATGATGCCATCTTACTGGGTCCTCCCTTGGTGGAAGGGGCTAGCTAGCTCTTAGATCTCTTATTCAAAAACACTATTCCTATTCACAAGGGCTTTACTCATGATCCTGTCAGTGGTGACAGGCTCATTCCTCACCTCAGGAACTCAGGATTGATGGGGGCCTTGGCTTCTGTGGCAGAAAAGAATTTCAGCATGTGCCAATCAGAGATAAAGACAGAGGTTTATTTAGGAAAAGTAGGGATACACATTCAAGGGAAAACATGGGCCATCTCAAGAGGGAGCAAGTGATTTGGGGTTCTTTCCAGCCCTTTTTATAAGAGACCCCATGAGGAGGCGGGTAGGGGCATATGGCAAGGATGGGGGGCTCCTATAAAGGAGACAGAGAGAAACTGGCCTCAACTATTAAGTTAGATTCTTTACAGTCAGGTCAGAAGCTAACATCACTGAAGGATACAGCCTCAGGAACATGAGGATCAATAGCTGGTTTTT
>PVLC010005954.1:14378-72680 GCA_004027655.1 Graphiurus murinus
CGGTACTGGGGATTGAACTCAGAGGCATTCTACCTCCGAGCTATACCCCCAGCCCTATTTTTTATTTTTTATTTTGAAACCGAGTCTCACTAAGTTGCGGAGTGCCTCACTATGTAGCTGAGGCTGGCCGCGAACCCGGATCCTCCAGTCTCAGCCTCCCGAATGCTGGGATTACAAGCGTGCGCCACCACGCCCGGCTGTTTGTTTGTTTTTTTAATGTGTCTGAAGTTTTTGTTGTGCTCATTGTGCCAAGCCTGGTATGTATATATACGAAGGCAAATATAAATGTGGATTTGTTTATGTCATCAAATATTATCAGAACTAGTATACAAACTGGATTCGTTTTGTCCTTAATAGTTTTATTTCGTATTTTCCCCTCAATGGGATAATTCAGTCACTTAGAATAAAATCTTGCCACACAAAAACACATTCTACCTAAAAGCATTTCCCTCTTTTAACTATTTTTTAAATAAATAAAATCTATAAATATCTCATATTATTTATTGTTTTTTTTTTTAATTTTAACTTTTTTTAAAAAACTGGTGCATTGTAATCATATATCTTTGTTAGGCACAAGCTGGTAGAGGCATACATGTACACATCTTTCATTTAATTCTTCCCCAATTCCCACACCATTCCTCCTCCCTTCTTCTCATGTTCAGTGATTGACTTTAATATGTTTGTGAAAGTACATCATGTGCATTAGGGTATTTCCCTACCCACACCTCCCAATCACCTTCAGTTAAGTCACTTTCTTTGTTCATCTAAAGTTTCTCCTTCTTCATCAAGAGTCCTCTTTTGATCCACTTTCTCCCTAGCTTCCACATATTAGGGAGAGCATATGATTTTTTTACTTCTTGTGACTGACTAATCTCACTTAACATAATGTTTTCCAGTTCCATTCATTTCCCTGCAAATGACATAATTTTGTTCTTCTTTATGGCTGAGTAAAATCCATTGTGTACATATCCCATAGCTTTGTAATCTATTCATTTCTTGATGGACATCTTGGCTAATTACAGTTTGGCAATTGTGAATTGTGTGCTATAAACACAGATACATATGCATTGGTCTGATAGTTTGGTTTCCAACCTTTTGGGTAGATACCCAGAAGTCGTATTGAGGGATCATAAGGTAGGTTCATTCCAATTTGTCTGAGGATCCTCCATACTGTTTTCCAAAGTGGTTGCACTAATTTGCAATCCCACCAACAATGTATTAGGGTTCCCACTTCTCCATACCCTCGCCAGCATATGTTGTTTGTGTTTTTAATGATTACCATTCTAATTGGTGTTAGGTGAAATCTCAGTTTTGATTTGTGTCTCTATGATTGCTAATGATGTTGAACATTTCCTCATACCATTTATTGACCATTTCTATTTCTTCTTTTATGAAATGTCTATTTAGGTTATTTTATTGGGCTTCCTTTTAACTTACATTTTAAAAATTTATGTTCAAAGCAATCCTTGCAAAATCTTTTAATTTAGATAAATTACTTCTTTTAGGTATGATAAACCTTTATGTTCTTAACAATTGTTCATCAAAATGCAGCCTAAAAATTCTTTGGCTTTACATATATAGAATCACATATTAGAATTTTAACTCTTGGTAATTTATGTTTTAGTAACTTATGTTTAGTTACTATCCAAAAGAATGTAATTTTAAGCTATTCCTTAAATATATGAAAACACATTTATAGACTCAAATACATTGTCTTTTGCTGATGTGTTAAGAAGCTAAGAATACTTTGTATTTAGCAATTGATGTTTAGCATTTTAATAATACATAATTTAGATTTTATGTTCTATAAATAAGAGTGCTTAAAAATTTTTAAAAAATAACAGCAACAAGAAAAAAGGATCCAAATACCTTTTTAGTGCAGGTAACTTAAATCTTTAACAAATAAGGTAATTTAAGTTTGTTGGTAAAATAAAAGTGTGACATATCATGATTTCTTTTTAGTTTAATTTTTTAATTTTTTTTTTTTTTAGTACTGGGGATTGAACCCAGGGACATTCTACCTCCAAGCCACACCCCCAGCCCTATTTTTTATTCTTTATTTTGAAACAGGGTCTCACTAAGTTTCAGAGTGCCTCACTAAGTAGCTGAGGCTGGCCATGAACCCGGATCCTCTTGTCTCAGCCTCCCAAATACTGGGAATACAAATGTGCACCACCATGCCCGACTTATAAAAATTTATATCATTCATATTTACCTAATGTACCCATTTTAATAGCCACAGTTAACACTTTAAGTCATTATTTTTTAACAAATAAAAATATCCTAAAACAAACAGATAACACAATACTAATTGGTTAAACTAAAAAGAAATCATGATATGCCACACTTTTATTTTACCAACAAACTTAAATTACCTTATTTGTTAAAGATTTAAGTTACCTGCACTAAAAAGGTATTTGGATCCCTTTTTCCTGTTGCTGTTATTTTTTTTTTTTTTTGTAATTTTTAAGCACTCTTACTTATATAACCCATTTTTAGTACCATGGAGATGATATACAATACACTCATGGACATAAACATACTAAAAATAGACAGCAAACACATATCTTACAGATTTAGTTTGCCAGGCGTTGTATCCCCACAGATAGGGAACAAGATAGTTATAGATATTTACTAAACATAGAGCCAGATTAAGAGTCCCCCAAAATAAAATACAACCTATCACAGATGGCTGTCACGTAATACAATGAGCAATAGATTAAAGAATAGAGGACACAAACATGATCTTGTAATTTTATGTGCTTTAAGGATGTGTGTGTGTGTGTGTGTGTGTGTGTGTGTGTGTGTGTGTGTGTGTGTGTTGTTCTGAAAAGAATCTCTCTATTGGAATCAGCTCACTGTCAATCTATATATGGCCAGTAGCCCTGCCGTGGACATATGCAGCTTAATTATTTGTCTGCTGACTTTTGAGAATACAAGCATCCTTGTCTCCCAGTATGCAGTTCTCAGAGTGCTAAGAAAGCAGGATGCTTTATTAGCCCCTACCGGGTCCTCCAAGCAAGAAAGAAAAGTTCCAAAGTTCCTTATGAGTCTCTGAGCCAGCTAATTTGCAGTACTGGGAATGGAACCCAGGGGCATTCTACCTCCGAGCTACACCTCCAGCCCTATTTTTTATTCATTTTTTTGAAACAAGTTCACACTAAGTTGTGGAGGGCCTCACTAAGTAGCTGAGGCTGTCCACGAACCGGGATCCTCCAGTCTCAGCCTCCCAAATACTGGGATTACAAGTGTGCGCCACCACGCCCGGCTCAGAAGAAAGTTTTTTTTTTTTTTTTTTTATGAGAAAAAAATATACATATCCCCAAGTTCCCAAGTAATTTAGGTGCACTTAAGAATTTATAATAAATGTTGGCGAGGATATGGTGAACTAGGAACTCTTCTATATTGTTGGTGAGATTGTGAATTATTTCAGTCACTATGGAGATCGGTGAGGAGATTCCTCAGAAAACTGGGAATGATTTACCATATGATCCAGCTATACCACTCCTGGGTATCTTTCCAAAGGGGCCCAAATCAGAGAACCACAGTAATATATGCATACTCATGTTCAATTCACAATTCACAATAGCTAAATTATGGGACCAACCTAGCTGTCCATCAACAGATAAATGGATTACAAAATTATGGGATTATGCACACAATGGAATTCTACTCAGCAATAAAGAAGATCAACATTATGTCATTTACAACAACAACTACAACAAAATAGAATGACCTGGAGAACATTAGGTTAAGTGAGATTAGCCAATCACAGAAAGTGAAGAGTCATATGTTTTCTCTAATATGTGCAAGCTAGGGAGTAATTGGGATACCAGAGGAACTCCAGATAATGGAGAAGAAACCTCAGTGGAACCAGAGTGGTGGTCTAAGGGAAGGGGAGGGGGAAAAGTGAGGTTCATTAATGGAATTAGCACTATCGAGTATGTGTACATATGTGAAAATACCAATGTCAATCTCAGTACTCTGTATTGGGAAGGGGGAGAAGGGGAAGTGGTTGGCAGCGGGTGTGGGGGGGGAGATACCAAGTCCTGTGTCACTATCAACATGATTTACACTATGATGTAAGACTATAATGCACCAATAAAAGCATATTTTAAAAAAAGGCTGGAGGTACACCTCAGAGGCAGAATACCTCTGGGTTCAATACCCAGCACCACAAAAATAAATAAATAAAATGGGGTAATGTTTGCATAAAAAAATAAAAATTTCAGGATTCCCTTTGTTCCTAGCCTAAGAACTTCAATGGATATTTATGAAGTTCCTTAAGGACAAAATTTAAAAAGAAAGTCTTCTAAAATTCTCATCATATTACCTTATGCAGAACTTGAAGACTTGATTAGACAGATAGAACTTGCTTCAAAAGAGGTAAAATGTTTCAGTCTACATTCTCATCCTGTGAACCAAATACCTGACACCAACTTAGAGGAAGGAGAATTTATCCATTCATGGTTCTGAAGATTTCAGTCCATTTTAAACTGGCTTCCAAGAAGAAGCTGGGCATATAGGTCCTTAGGGCATTACGACAGGGAGCAGAGAGGAGGAGAGAGCTTGTTACCAGTTCATAGTGGGGGGGTGGGCAACACTGTCCTTAGCTACCCCCTTCTACCCCACAAGGACCCTTTCCCAGCAACCAAGTCCCATGGTCTGGGGGACATTTCAAGTCCAAATTATAACAATATTCAATATAAATTAAACCAAAGTAGAGTATTTCTGACCTTTAATGCCCCATTACTCTCTTGTTAGTCAACACTTCTATTTTTTCTTAATGCTAATATCAGTATAGGTGGTTGGTGATTAGCATCTGAGGCAATAGGATTATAACCAAGCCAGTAAATAGAATGGAGAAGACCCATTTAGTGCATTGTAGAAGAGCAACATTTGCAGGGGTTTGGAAATACTAGTCTCATCTCCAGATTATCTAAATCTATAATTCCAGATTAATGAAATTGAGCAGCCATACCTCAGGAAATTCTGTTTTTTTAAAATAGACCAGCATTAAGTATTTTCCTACTGCTGATTGATTTTAAAGTAAAAATCTAAGCAATGCCTTCCTAGAGGTCATCTACCAAGAAAAATGCAACTCATTTTGTTCCTGAGTCTTAGTCTTTGTTTTTCAAAAATGTAATCAATCAAAACATTTATTTTGAAGAGATATGTAGAGAACTTCAACTATCTTTCAATGATTTGTTCTGTAAGCTCTTCAAGTGGGAGTCCTTGACTGTCTCTGATCATTTAATTACTCTATATCAGCAGGGAGATATGAACAAAGGTCTTCATATTAGGGGTTCCTTATCTTCTCATTACTATCCTTCTCCTGATGTTAGCAAAATGTTCTGTAAAATCTTTTCTAAAATTTACATTTTAGAAAATGTAAATTTTCTATGTACTTTTCCAGGCCTGTCACTCCTAAATTTCTGGGAATCTATAAATTTACCTTGTGCACTATTAATTACCCACCAATAGATTGATTATGCAAAGAGAGATATGACATTTTAAGAAACCTATAGTTCATGGAACTTTCCAGCATTGTCTATAGATCAGATAATGAAGACCACATCATCTTAAAGATTCTGAGAATGACCAGACCACCATAACTATCTTGTGATCATCAGACTGATGTATTACATATATAGCTTCCTATATCCACCCTTCACCAAGTTTCCTTTAAAAGATGAGGTGGGAACCCCTAAAACAAGTCTCTCACTTGGGAGATGGTCCACATTCACCCTTGGTTTTATATTCCTTGCTTTCCTAAATAAATCTCTGTGCCTCTACTGACATGTGCTGAAATTCTTTTCTATCATGTATGTTAAGGGCCCCACTAGCCCTGAGTAAAGCCCCCTCCCACTTGGGAATTCTATCTGAACCCTCTTCTAGAGATCTCTTTTCTCTCATGAAAAAAGGACTCAACCAAAAGGAACACAACATGGCAAGTGAAATAAAAAATTGGCCTGGACTGGGAACCAAGAGGGGACACGGGGTCCTGTTGGACACTGCAATTACCAGCTGTGGGACCTGAGACCACTCAGGTTAGCATTCTGAACTTCCGCTTCCTTGTCTTCCAGAGAAGGAGGTTGGACTCGAGCTTTGAGACACTGTCAACTCTCTACATTCCAATAGACATTCCACAGAGAAGTGAGGTTGGAGGGCTTTGGGGTTTTAACAAGCAAGTACAATGTTAACATGGAAGGGTGTGGGTTGGGTCAGAGCCATGAGTATCAGAACTTGAGATCAGCATTGGAGCAGTTATTGGAAGTATGGGTGAGGCAGTGAGAGAGGCCACAATGAACTGGAAACAGAGGCCATAGAACTTGGTGTTGGGAAGATAATCTGGTTCGGCAACTATGAAATGTACTAAATGTCAAAGATAATAATTAAAAAATTTCTCTAGTCCTTTTAGGGAGGTGATCCATTATCTAAATACATCTACAAGACAAAACTGGCTCTTAAGTAGAATGATTCAAACAATAGATTTACTCACACTACTTATAGCTATTGACATACTGGAGAGCAAACTAGCACGTGAACACCATTACTTCATCTTCATTTTCCTGCCTTCCCATTCCTCAAAAGGATAAAGTTATTTGACTCATTTGCTGAAAGCCTGATTGGAATAATTAAGTAGTGTAACATCTTCAAGTCAACTTTGAGCTTAAAATGAACCCAACAGCCAACTACACACACTATAAATGGGAACATTGTGTGCACATATTTGGATGCACAGAGGATGCATACATATCTAAAGCATTTAGTGACCACTGTGGCATGACACCTGACAATCAGAATGGCTGACAGCTATGGGTTACAGCAGTGTCCTGGAAGGCCCATACTGTTCCCACCATTCATTTTATTATTATTTTATATCATGGGGTGGTGGGAGGACCCAAAGGGAGGAGCTGGGTTACCTGGAAAAGGGATACTGTTTGGCAACTGGTATGGGACTACAAGTTGAGCATCCCTCATCCAAAAATCCAACATCCAAACTGCTTCAAAATCCAACACTTTTTGGCTGCTGACATTATGCCACACATGGGAAATTCCACACCATGAAACCTTGTGTCATGTACAAAATTACAAAAATATAATTGTCAGGTATCATTCAGGGACCAGCTGTGGTTATAGGCAGTGAGATTCACAGAAGACATGTGGAGCTGTCATCAGAGGAGAACAAACAGCAACTTTATTAATGTCCCATCCCTTATTTAGGGTTCTGGGCAAAATGGAACATAACCATATCAGTGTTGACATGTGTATGCATGGTACGTCCTTGGTGCGGATGTGCACATGTGTATATGGCACACATCTACATCAGCATGATGTGCACATGCGCATTGTGTTTTGCTTAGTCAAACACAATTGCCACTGTGAGGGCCAGGTGAGAGCCTGTCTACACCACTGGCCTGTACTCCTTCTGGGCCCTTCCATTCCACAAAATGTGTGACTTGACCTAGAGAGCATTACATTAGGCTGAAATACCACAACACAATAAAGGGTACAACAGGTGACTATTAGTCCTTCAGCCACATAGGCAAGGATAGTCAATACCTATCTCCAGGAGGAGCCCAATGAGTTCCACCAGGTTGTAAGTGGGTCCTCCTGTAAGGCCTGAATAGTCTGTGCCTCCGCATCCATCTCCACTAAGACTTACTGTACCTATGGTCTGGAATGTATACACAGCACTCTGAATGAAGAAGAGTGCACGTTCTACCCTGAGCAGCAGTGAGTATATCTAATGCTATTCTATTCTGCACAACCACCTCCTGCATCTGGGTGGTTTTGTCCATTAAAGAGAAAGCCTGATGGCATGTATTTAAACCTTCTGCAACATGTTGGGCTAAACTTCCACCTGTAGCTCTCATCCATAGAGTCACCCCCTGGAATAAACAAAGCTAACGTAGTTCTTGGGGCAACCATTTAACAATTCGATTGGTTGAAGACTGCTTTGCCTGTTCTATACAGAAAAGGTGCTATGCTTATAAGCTCTACATGTTCCCTTCTTACCTAGCCCCATCTGTTTCCTATAGCACATCCCCAAAAGGCAGGAGGGAATTGTTATGGTCTTGGCACAACAAGTTCTCTATCATGTGGTGTCGTTCATCCCATTCTGGGCTGCTGTGGTTCCAGGTTTGTAAGGTGGTCCAGTTGTCTGAAGTAGTGGGTGTGATTCACCACAGGAGACCTCTGGCTGTCTCTACTAGTAGCTCGGTGCAAACTCAGCAATGGGAGGTGTTGTGCAGTCTTGCAAAGGTGTGTGCCCAGGAAAGCAGGCTATTCCCTGCCGTTAACCTGGACAGTAGGACAGGGCAGAAAGAGAAGTCACTATAGGTAAGTCCTTCCCTTCTGGGAGGATGCAGGCAATGTGCTCATCTTGCTAACATTCTCCACAGAACACGAGGGAATAGGCCATATCTTGTGACCTGTGTGCCTTTCAAAATCATGCCTTCTGCCAGTGGGGGAAGCATGACCCATACTGGGCAGGGCCAGACAGATACCCAAGGGTCCCGTTGCAACTGTGCCTTCTGTCCCAGGCCCCATGGCTCTAGGAGTGCAACCCCACGGCTTCTGTACACACTAGGGCCACTCCCAAACATCTTGCCACCCCACAGCCAAGAGTTCAGGGTCAGTGAGTAAGAGGGCTTCTCCCCTCACCTCTGGTCATACCTGGGAATCTTCCAAGATCATTTTCAAAGTGTGGGGCATTCTTGCTTTTACCTTGGGAATCTTCTGAGCTCCCTGTCACTTTCAAAGTATGGGGTATTCCTGCTATTACCTTATCTAAGGGGGCTTGCCCAGTGAGGTGAGGTTGCTCATGTAAAGCCACACTGCCACGGCACTTGTGCCCATCTCCTCTTCTAATGGGGGGGGGCAAGGCCTTTAGCTACTCCTTCAGGAGTCCATTAAAGTGGTCAGACATTCTAGCTCCTTGGGGCCAGACTTGTGCTAGAACATCAGCAGCACCATTAACAGGGATCTCTAAAGATCTATGCTCCAGAATATGATGTATAGTAGCTCCTGCCCAGAGGTCCCATTTCCACAGGTCTTCCCATATATCTTTGCCCACAATGGGTGGTGACCAATGAACCAGTTTTTTTTGTTTGTTTGTTTGTTTTTGTTTTTTTTTTTATTGATGCATTGTAATCATACATCTTTGTTAGGTACAAGCTGGTAAAGGCATACATGCACACATTTCTCATTTAACCCTTTCCCAATTCCTGCCCCACTCTCTCCCCCTCCCTCCTTCTCAAGTTCAGTTTAGTGATTGACTTTGATATGTTTGTGAAAGTACTTCATGTGCATTAGGGTGATTCCCTCTCCCCCTCCCCCAAACCTTCAGTTAAGTTACCTTCTTTGCTCATCTAAGGTTTCTCCTTCTTCATCTAAAGTCCCTCTTATGTCCCACTTTCTCCCCAGCTTCTGCATATTAGGGAGAGCATATGATTTTTTTTTTACTTTTTGTGACTGACTAATATCACTTAGCATAATGTTTTCCAGTTCCATCCATTTCCTTGCAAATGACATGATTTTGTTTTTCTTTATGGCTGGGTAAAATTCCATTGTGTACATATCCCATAGTTTTGTAATGTCATCTATTGATGGACATCTTGACTGGTTCCATAGTTTGGCAATTGTGAATTGTGCAGCTATAAACATAGATACATATGCATTGGTCTGATAGTTCAGTTTCCATTCAATGAACCAGTTTTATGCTGTCCATCAAGGCAGCCACGAGGTAAGCCCATGGTAGACTGTCTGTACAAACATGCCCTTGCCCAGTCTCCTTCATGAGAACCAACCAGACTGCCACCCATCCAGCTGCCTCTTGGTGCACCACTGGGATATTTGGCTCTTGTACCTCCAGGGCCCTCTGAACATCTTCCAGCTAGGGATATATATCATCTCAATCCTCTGGCAGAATCCATGCTGCCAGATATGCCACCACTGGGAACCACAGGGAAGCCAGGGACCACCTTGGATTGTTCCTCCCGGGGTGCTGGGGACACTCCCCATATCCTGCCAACTACACCAATTGTCAGGGACCCAGTCAGGGGCCAGCTGTGGTTGCAAGGGAGGTTTTGGCAGTGAAATCCTCAGAGAGAAGAATATATGCAGATCCACCATCTGGAGGAGAACAAACAGCAGCTTTATTCTCTGCCTGTCCCTTATTTAGGGTTCCAGGCAAAATGGCACATGTCCACATCAGGGTGGACTTGCACATATGTGGCACATCCTTGGTCCCTGGTGTGGATGTGCACATGTGGATGTGGCACATGTCTTTATTGGCATGATGTGCACATGTGTATTGAGTTTTGCCTAGTCATACCTTATACAATTGTGACTGCACCAGATATGATACAGGCAGCGTGGGATGAGCGCACAGCTGCAGCTGCACAGGCCGGCAAGGTCATGTCTGGGCCCCCACAATTATACAAAACCACCCTCAGGCTATGTGTATAAGGAAATTTATGAAACATAAATTTTGTGTTAAGACTTGAGTCCCATCCCCAAGATAGCTTATTATACATACAAATATCCCCATATCTGAAAAAATCTGAAATATAAAAACACTTCTGGTCCCAAGAATTTCAGATATGGGAGACTCAACCTGTATTTCAGTAATTTAATAAACAGTGTGGCCACACTAGACCATTCCAAGTAAATATCAGCCCTCAATATAGAAACTCTTTGAAATTGTCTTTCAACTGCCAAGGAAACTGACTCAGAGTGTAACTGACTTGTCCAGTATCATATCCAGCTAGATATTTGCATAGCATGGGCTATTACCCCAGGTCTCTTGACTCAAGTGTTCTATTTTTATCTCTATATTCTAGGGAGGAAATGAAAGCAAACAAAATTCCATTATTTGGCCACCAAATCAAAAGAAAAGTCCATGGTTAAAAAGGCAACTGCAATGTTGAACAATAAAAAATAAGATTGTCAATATACTAATAACTTGATTGTTCACTCATATTTTTCCAATTAGCTCAAGAAACCAAATATGGAAGTCTAATTTTCGAGATTGATTGATTGATTGATTGATTTATGCTGGGTATTGAATCCAGTAGCATTCTATCTATCTCTGATCTACATCCCAGACCTTTTTTATGTTTTATTTTGTAACAGGGTTTCGCTAAGTTGCTGAGGGTCTCACTAAGTTGTTGAGGCTGGCCTTGAACCTGCAATCTTCCTGTCTTAGCCTCCCAAGTACTGGGATCACAGGGATGTGACATTGTGCCAGGTAAAAGTAGTTTTTTAAATTGTGGTTATTTTTTACTTCATTCTTTTTTTTTTTTGAAAATGGAAAAAATTAATATTGACAGAATAAATGTGATATGGTAATGAACTTGGAGGTAATTGAGTTGGGTTGAATGTTCTGCTGCTTATTGATTATGTGAACTTTGGACATGAATCTTTGCATTTCTGAGCCTCGTTTTTCTAATCAGTAAAGTAAAGGTAACAAATAACCTGTCCATCACCCAGGATTATAGATAAATGGCTAGAGAATAGAAGGTGCTATTGTTTGAATATCATTTGTTCCCACCAAAATTTATGATGAGGCTTAGTCCCCAATGTATTGGGAGGTGGGACAGAGTGAGAAGTGTTTGGGTCACAGGGCAGAGCCCTCATGAATGGATTAATGAACTAATGCCTCTCTCACTGAGTTCTCACTCCACAATCTGGATTAGTTACTGTGACAGTGGGGTGTTATAAAGTGAGTTTGGCTTTCTCAGCACTTATTTTATTCTTGCCTCTGTTTGCACGTTGCTATTCTCCTCTCCACCGTGAGCTGCAGCAGCATGAAGCCCTTATCAGATGCAGTCACCCACTCTTAGACTTTCTAGCCTCTAGACTCTTAAACCAAAATGAATGTCTTTTCTTTGTAATTTGTCCGGTCTCAAATATTCTATTATAGCAACAGAAAATAGAATTAGAAAATTGGTACCAAGAAGTGAGATGTTGCTAAAACAGTACCTGAAAAAAATGGGAGTGGTTTGGGAAGTGGGCAATAGTCAGAGATTGGAGGAATTGGGAGAACAGGATATAAAAAGCCTAGAATACCAGAAATGGAGCATTAAGGGCAACTCTGGTGGGACCCCAGAAGACAAAGAGATTAGAAAGCCTTTTCTACACTTTAGATAAGCGATTTTTGACTAGGCTGCTGAAAGATTCAGATAGAAATGAGGAATACTTTATTGGGAATTAGAGTAAAGCTTACTCTTATTATATAGTTGCAAAGAACTTGGTTGCACTGGGTTCATGGCCTAGGGCTTTGTGGACTATAGAACCTAAGAGTAGTAAACTAGTGTATCTGGAAGAAATATCCAAGCAGCAACACACTCAAGAAGCTGGGTGGTTACTTATAACCACTAATGCTGACATAAGAGAAAGGGTAAAGAAAGGGATTACCTAAAGGTGAAATTTATAATTAAGAAGGATGCAGAACATAAAGAATTGGAAATTTCTCAGCCTGGCTGCATGAAGAGTGCAAAAGCAGGCAAGAGTGTGGCCAAGTGATGGGTTACCAAAGAGATGAGCAGACTGGAAGGAAGCCAGGTGGCATTAATCAAGTGGCTCAGGTGCAGCTGGACTCCCCACTCCGGAAGGCACACATGGGGAGCCTCGGTGGGGCTAATTATGCAAGTGTGCATCATGCAAGAGCCCTGGGCCATGCAGACCTCCACCTAGGCTTCACAGGAGACATCCTTGACAGTTCTGGGGTCACAGTAGTTGCACCCCTACTGCCACAGCTCTGTGAGACACTGTCCTGGTAGGGGCTCTGTCTGACTCTGCCCCTACAGCATGCTTCTGCCTGGGCTCCTGGACCACTGATCTCAGACTGTTTACAGCGTCCAGAACCATGAGCCAAAATGACTATCTTTTCTGATGTAGTCAAGCAGAGAGAACTAACGATGCCATGAGATGCTGAGAGGAGGGAGAGACCCATTGGCTTGTCTTAGTTTCCGAGTTTTGGGTTCATTTCTAGTTCATGCTTACCTCCCAAAGATCTTCCTTTTTCTCAAAGCCCAATGGGTCTTGTTCCCAAGTCATCCAAGTATTTCCACTCACAGAGATAATGAGACTAGAGAAAGGACCAGAAACTGGATCTCCTGTAATTCCTAGGAATTTCTTCTGGTGATGCCATGCCCCTGTCTGTCTCTTCCCAAAGAAAACTTACACACAAAAAGAAAACAAAATCCTCTTAGATTTGTTTCAGCTTTGTTTCTAGTCATGTTTTGCAACATTTACATAAAATTTTAATAATGATTTTATTTGCAAAGGCATCTTTCCAGGAAGTAGTCTGACTTACTGTTTTTTTTTTTTTTGATCCAGTTGCATTTGATATTTTCTAGCTTGTCTATCATAAAGAACATTTTAGTTGCCCAGTAGCTTCAACATTGATGCCTATCCTTTTCTGCAATGGCTGAATTCCTGCTGCACCCATCTGAGCATAATTGTGTTGGTTCCGATATCTTTTTGTAGCCCCAAGGCAGCTTTGCTGATATGCAGTGAGTCAAAAACCAATGCTTCTACAAACACAGAATTACATACCAAGGAGATTATCTTCTAGTTGGACTTAAAAGTCCAATGGATATGTCACAAACAGTTAACATGGATGCCTAGCAACTAGTATCAGTATGACTCACAAATATTTCGTGGATAGTATTTAATCTTATTCATCTCGACTCTAGGTCCTATGTTGAACTTTAAAAAAAAAATGAGTTGCATTAATAATCATTTTCCTCCTCAGCCTTTTCTTCTACGGGATGAAGCTACTAAACCTTCTACAATAACAGGTAGAAACGATGGATATTTAAAATGTTATCAGGCTTTAGAAAGCCACTCCCAGGAAGTGGGAAGAGAATGCTTATTTACTCCAAAATTTGACCAGGGAAACAACTACTGACTAATGGCTCTAAAGTGTATAGAAATGCGAGCCCTAAAGATCTGTCAATACTTATTTCTCCTTCAAATGCATTTCTGCATGCTTCCTATTGTTCTTTAAGTGCTAATGAATCCATATTTAGAACATGCCCATAAAAGAGTCTCTCATGCTTCTGAGACAACTGCTATAAAAATGCACCAGTTTGTGGTTTGCCTAAATGGAGCACAATTATCACTGTGTTGCATATCCTTTTTATCTGTACTGTCACTGCAGGGAATCTCACTGTGTATGTGACCTGAATACATACCACCTAGTGGAAAATTCCGTAAAGGCAGAGTAGCCTACAGCACCCAACAGCTGCTTTTCTTTTTTTCCAAGCGAAAACAAGGGATTGCTAGAAAATAGCTCCCCACATCACTGGGTCTCTTTACAATTCTCTGTCATTTTCATCTATCCATATTAATTCTTAAATGGCATTATGCAAATTGCTATGTTTCAACCCTGAGGAATGTAAATACTGAGGTAATTATGAAGCTGTATTTTTCTAGTGGCACACATTTAAATGATTAGCTGGAAGTCAAATGTTAATGTCACAAAATAGAGAAGTAAAACCCACTTAATAGGCTAACCCAGAGCAAACAATCAAATATTGTAAGGCATTTTGAATGTGGAGAAGCGTTCTGGCGAAGTGTTTCACTATCTGAACATACAGAACGTAGATGTATTTCATTTGCTTTAGCTACTCTGCAGGACTGGTGAGACAAAGGGTACAAAGAAAAGGAGGAAGAAGGACACGTGAGGAGATGGATTGCTGGGCAAAATGTCTGTGCCCAACTAGGCAGCAAAGCGGGATGAGAGAAAGACTCAGGATACAGTTCTCAGCCTAAAGCTGCTGAGAGTTCACAGCATCAGGGCTGCCCTGGTCATGCAGCAATTAACTATGAGCTCCCTTGGCCCCCTTCCTGCTGTCTACCATTTCTCCAATTTGCACTTCCTCTTCTCTTTTACACTCCACCCCTTCCTTAAGCAATTTGAATTTAGTAAATGTCCCTAGTTATATCTTAACTTCTATTTATCATACATTATGGAACTACACTCAGAGAATTTTGCAGAGTCATCAAATCAAATAGCTGTAAGTTGAGGTGTGTTTCCCAAAAAGACATGCTGAAGTCCTAACCCACAGGACCTCAGAATGTGGTAATAGGTCAATGCTGATGTATGAGTTGAATTCGTACTGGAGTAGGGTGGGCCCCTGCACCTTCTGTGGCCATGAGGAAGATGGTGGCTCAGACACAGCAGAGCTGTGAGTTACAGACTGAAGTGGACAGTGTTGGGAAACCAGTGGTGTACAGATTTTTTACTCGACTTAGACAGATTTATCAGTCCTGGTTGGACAAGTCTATACCTTACACAGCTGTGTGGTGAGTGGTGAGGCTGGGCCTGAGCTTGATCTACATGATTAGAGTTTACCTGTTACATGGCTAGTACATCGTGACCCATGCATGTCCTGGGAATCTACCATCTAAATCTTTTCATAGCAATCCTTTCTCCCAAAGTCAACCCTTCCTTAATGGAAAACTCAGATGATGGCTTTTCCTTACCAACCAAACAAAATGAGGAGTTTCGTCCCTTCGTTCAAAGGCTTTCAGAGTTTAATTGTTGGCATGTGGCTACAAAGGGCATCCTTGTGGCTGTGGTCTGTACTTTAAAGGCTTTTAACAGTGCAATGTTCTGGCCAATCATGGTGATGTACTTCATCATGCTTTTCTGTATCACAATGAAGAGGCAAATAAAACATGTGATTAAATACTGATACATACCATTCAGAAATGGAAAGAGGAGATACAAAGGGAAGGAGGACACGGGCAAAACTTTTGCTCGTTAGAGCTGGACTGAATCTGGCACACGTGTTCAAGAACAGTTTTCAGCCATTGCAACAATGCCTTTTTCTTCACATAGAGCAGTTGATTATGAGGGGATGGGGGAGAAACCAACCAGATGATAGCTTGATTTCAGACATATCGCCACTAGAACAGTGAGAGAGAAAGTCTTTGTTATTTTTAGCCATCCGGTTTGCAGTACTTAGTTATGCCAGCCCTAGGAAACTAATACACTAACCTTTGAAAGAAATCTTAGCATTTCTCTCTAGATGGCAATTCCACCTATAATCCAATAACAAGAACAATTGCTAATATTTACTGCTTCCTGAATCGTGCCACAGCATAAGGCGTCATCTGCAGAGCTCTCCCGCCACCCTTGCTGAAACCAGGCTGCCCTATCCTCCTCAAGTAGCCAGTGATCCAGGGCCTGGTGATAGACGGCTACTCAGCAGTCCGAGTCTGAGTCTCTAGGACAACTTCTACAAATTTCCAAGAATTCCCTCATGGAGTACCCTCCTGTAACTAATTCATTTGCTCCTTGAAGGGAGGTTTATACTAGGAAGTAAAAAGTCAACTGAACATTAGTTGGGAAGCAAGGTACACGAGCTAAGCATATCAAGCTTTGCTTTGGTACCCTTATCAGAGCTTTTGGGCTAACTAACCTTTTTTAGAGAGTAATTTTTTTTTTTTTGGCTTAGCTACTAATGTATCAACAGACGAAGTAATCACATAAGATATAGTTTGGTCTGTGTGTTAGCTCAGGAAGCACATGTCAAAATGGAATGAAGCTTGCATAGATTTTTATTAAGGGAGGGGGGGACCAGGGAAGCCTTGGAGAACTGATGTACCATGATGGGAGGAGGAAGGGAAAAGAAAGGAAGGGGAAGTGTCTATGGAAGATTCATCAAGGACGTTGAGGCAGAGATGTGGGGCAGGAGGGTGGCTAGAGGCAAAGTGGGCTGTGGTGGGAGGCCCTGTCTCCCAGAGATGGGTCTGTTTCAGTATTCTGACCATGCTCAGTCATGGCTGGAAGCAGCCCCTGGGAAGCTTGGCTTCAGTGCCAACATAGTAAAGGATTTGTGAGCACAGGAACTTGGGTCCTTGGTCAGTTATGCACTTATATTCTCATGACCCACATCCCACAGCCTGGGAGTACACTTTTTCTTTAAGGGTGCTGACTGCATATCTTAGCTATGTATTGATTTCAAATTTAGCTGTCAGAGGCAATTTTATCTCTCATATCTTGGAAGAAAGCTCATGTGGCATGACCTTCAAGTATTTATAAGACCCACCTTGTTTTATTCTATATACCTATTATACATCACAAACACATATTTTCTAAGATATACTACTACATTTAAGAAAGACAGAGAAAGCCATTGAAGCCAAACACTGTCTGAGATCTGTAACTCTCCTCAAACCTGTAGTGAAATGCCTCTTACATTAAAGGATGCTATTTTAGTGCACTGTATTAGACATCATACAAATACACATTTATAATAGCATCTCAAGGTAAATAATTGATACATTTTATCCCTTGCAGCATAGATCACATTTAATGAAACACCTAGCTGAGTCTTAAGAACACTTTACATCTCTTTAATGAGAACAGATGTTGTCCTCAGAAATAGAAATCTCTGCAACTCTCAGCACTGAGGATGGGTGAGACAAACAGCAGTGCATATCACTTTTACAACATCAGTCAGATAGCAATTTGAAGGATATGCTGAGTCCAGCTCCCTTTGCCTTGTCAGCGAATATTGCATAGAGAAGATTTATGGGAACATATGTGCACGTGTTGATTCAGCATGACCAAGTGGACTGAATAGCCTGGTCCTCTGGGAATGGCTTATTCTTAAAGCAATGTGCAATACCAAGCACTCAAGAGGCAAGGGAAGCAGTGAAAACTACCGTCTGCAAAATAGGAATCTTGTATTATTGTCTGCTTGATTGTTGAACTGTGGATAAATTACTTAATAACTTCTTCCTGATCCCTTCTTCTTTTGTTTGGGCTGATTTTATCTTGTTTCTTCCATTCTTTCTTCTCCATAGTAGCTTAGGAAGTGCAGTTTGGCTTAATGATTTCTTTAGTAGAATTAATGTGGAAATGCCATTTTAATTTTAAGACATTTTAAACATTTTTCCAGGTTTTTTTTTAACTCTTTTGAAAAACTTTTCAATGATTTGCTCTAAAGCAAAAAAAAAAAAAAAAAAATCCAATCTAAAAAAACATTTTCAGTCTTTCTTTAGCAAGGAATCATGGTTTGAATTCCAGAAACATTTTTGCATCTGTTTATCTCAAGTTCATGAAGAGTATAGTGTCTAAAATAATAATAACTCAAATAGATGGAACCTGCAAATAATCATGTTTTCGTCTTTCACAGTTAATACTCTAATTCTATGGGGGAAAATTACAATCATAGCATCTTCCAAGGTGAGTTTTTAAATGTCCCTTGACTTCTTTAGTTCTTTACAGTTATTATGACATTATGGTTATATTCAAAATGCTCTATTTCTTAAGGGAAGTAAATAAAATGATTTTTTCATAAATAATTGTTTTGTTGTTGTTACTGGGAATTGAACCTCTGAGCTACATCCACAACTTTTTTCACTTTGAAACAGGATCTTGCTAAGTTGCTGAGGCTGGCCTCGAACCTGCAATCTTTCTGTCTCAGCCTCCCAAGTATTGGGATTATAGGCATGTACCATCACACCCAAGTTATTTCACAAATAATTTTAACGAGAAGGAACACACAAAGAATTTTGATATTTTGAGAGTTAACCTTTAGCAAGCCAGAGAGTAGAATAACCAGATTCTCTCATTTAGTTATTCAGGATTTTGTTATATTTCCCCAAGACGTGTGGAAAATATGCAATCTTCTACAGACAGTTGCAGATGGCCACAATAGCACCAGCAACCTGCTTTCCTCGTATGCACACCTTCTCTCTCCCATGGGTATCCTGAGAAGAGCTAATTAAAGAAGTCATTCCAAATCCCGGAATTTATTTAAGAGGGTGGGGGCTGAAGAGGGAGGGCCGACAGGAAAAAGCATGACTGCAACACTCCCCCAGATCCTGAAGCAAAGAGACCTGGAAAGACAGGAAAGCTACCTTATGCTAGCACCTCTCCCTCCATTATACACACAAACACAGATGTGTGTGCACAAACAATGTTTTTCTTTTTTTTTTTTTTTTTTTTTTTGCGGTACTGGGGATTGAACTCATGGGCATTCTACCTCCGAGCTACACCCCCAGCCCTATTTTTTATTCTTTATTTTTGAAACCGAGTCTCACTAAGTTGCGGAGTGCCTCACTAGGTAGCTGAGGCTGGCCGCGAACCCGGATCCTCCAGTCTCAGCCTCCCGAATGCTGGGATTACAAGCGTGCGCCACCACGCCCGGCTAATGTTTTTCTTTTCTCACTGCTGCCCTTCTTGTTCATTCAAACTTGACTTTGCACATCGAGAGTGCTTTGGACACAGGAAGAATGAACGGTCTGGAGTCACAATCCTCCATGAAATCATCTTTGGGCCTCAGGGTTCGATGAGCAGGTGTTCAATACACGTTTTGGAATAAGTGAGTGTATGCATGCCACCTACTGACATTAAGTTTAATTCTGATTATTCATTGGATGACTTATCTCTTTTTGGTTCTGAATCATTTCCTCTACATATTTCAAGAATCCTATGCTGCTAGGAATTGCTGATTTGGGAATTAAACAAGACAATCCTAAGCTCTAAAAATTCTGAAAAACATCTATAGAGGTCAGGGTTTTTCCATCCTCTCTCATGGGCTCATTACAACTTTGCAAATGACTTAGCCATTCTCTTGATAGTCCATCTGTGGCTTAAATTTTATGGGTGCCTGCAAGTAAAATTTCTATATAGATGAACATGCAGTATGTGTATCCAGAGTCATTAGAAACTGAAATTCTATGGTGAGAAAAATAAATCACTAGGGAGTTTGTTTGTTTTAGATAAAAAGAATGAACTCATATATAAATGATTGGTTTTTAAGATATAATAACTTTCGGAGGGATTTCAGATTTCTTAAACATGTTTAACATTCAAGAGGCTAGATGTGAATATAGATCTGGAGGATTCTGTTCCTGCCTGCTAGGAAGGGTACAGGACAGAAGACACTTGTTAATGCCTGAAGCTGGAGACTGTAATGATCCTTCCGCATTCTGCCCCATTCATGCTTCTCTTATCACCTAGGCTTTGTCTCCTAAGTTCTACACTTGCTCAGAGCTGACCACAGAGTCTCCTTAACCACCACGACGCCCTCTGGAGGAACCTGCCCAGAAATCCTGTGTCTTGTCCCTGGAGAATAACACTGCTAAAGGCACAAGTATTGTTATGGGTTGAAGAATTGTGTAGCATAACGTTGTAGTGTTTAACGTGAACTGTAGAGAGGAATTAAACATTGACTAGAAAAGCCACACCAGTAGAAAGATATTTTGCAAAATAAAAACTCACTTAAATAGATTTGCTTAAAAAATGTCAAACCTGTTTGCAACAAGGCTATGCTAGTACTATATACATCTGGAGCCTCCAAAAGACCTTTGTGTGCACTTCTTGCATAGCTCATACGGTTTCTATGATAATGCCTAACATATTTCTCAGAGCACATGAACTAAAAAGGTATCTGTTGCTGGTTCCCACAAGAGGGCCATGATTTTTTAAAAAAATCATTATAACTACATAATTGCTACTTACTCATTGTGAAATAAATTCAAATGAAAAGAAAATAAAATTAAAACTCATAATTCTACCACCTAAGAACCACAGTGAATAGTTTTTCAGGTTTTTTTCTATGCATAAATGTGTATTTTTTCCAAAGATGTAACTTATTGTATAAACTCCATAAAGGTACCTATAAACAAATTCTTGGACTTAAAAAATTTATCATAGCTTATGTCAGTAAAGGTTATTTAATGACATCATCTTTAATAGTGACATTCCTTTGTACAGAAATATCCTAGAATATTTAACCATTTTCTACATTTGACAGGCTGTTTTTAGTAATTCATTGTTATAAAGAGCATTGCCATAAGCATCTTCAGCTAAGTATTTGTCTCCTTAGGATTAACAATTTCCTTTTGGTAAATTGCTAGATAAACGTGTTGGTTCAAAGAATACACATATATTAAAGCCTTTTCTATTTAAAGTTGGAAATGCTTTCTGAATAAATCCCTTACTATGAATGACATCTGATCTTGGCTTTAGAAACACATAACTTGAGGAAAAATTTGACTGAAATGATGTTGTAAGCTATCTCATTTTGCATGGACAATGAAATAGTGGAATCTCTTAGTTTCAAAATGAATATTTGATTTTAAATGAAGTGTGCAAGAGGAGATATGTTTTAAAACTAAGGAATCATTTGCACTCATTGAGAGCTGGAAGAAGAGAGATAGGTACACCTGAATTAAGTTAAATTCTGAAATACAGCCAGGCTTGGTGCCACATGCTTGTAATCCCAGTACTTGGGAGGCTGATATAGGAGTATCCAGGTTCGAGGCCAGCCTCAGCTACTTGGTGAGGCCCTCTGCAACTTAGTGAGACTCTGTTTCAAAATAAGGAATAAAAAATAGGACTGGGGGTGTAGCTTGGAGGTAGAATGCCCCTGGGTTCAATCCCCAGTACTGCAAAAAAAGAAAAAAAAAATCTGAAATACAGAGGGACCTTCACTGCAATAGATTGCACTGAACTTTGTCCCGAGCCACCCCTTAGGACTTTAGGAGTCATATTGATGTAGTGGGGTGACTCACAGTGATTAGCAACACAAGGTGAAACTCTCTCCCTAGCTAATGTTTTTCTTTTCACGTCACTGATGGGCATGATGCTGCTTAAGAGCCAAATACCAAACCAGGTCTGGACAAACCACCACAAACTGAGTAAACGCAGCTGGAATCTTTTATCACAAGAAAAATCTTTTATCACACGTGACTCAGTACTAAAAAAAAAAAAATGCAATGTGCACTCAACAACTCAACATAATGAAACTTTGATTAAAAAGAAATAAAGAAGACTTCTGGCTTCCAGTTGTGCATGTAAGGAGCTTAAAAGTCACTACTGCATCCAAACTAGAAGAAAGCTAAACAAACTGAAAAAATAAAAAGTCTTCTGAGATCCATAAGAAAAGTGGGACACAGGGCACACTACTGTATGGACAGGCAAACACAGAGAATCATAACTTTTTTTTTTTTTTTTGCAGTACTGGGGGTTGAACTCAGGGGCATTCTACCTCCGAGCTATACCCCCAGCCCTATTTTTTATTCTTTATTTTGAAACCGAGTCTCACTAAGTTGCGGAGTGCCTCACTAGGTAGCTGAGGCTGGCCGCAAACCCAGATCCTCCGGTCGAGAATCATAACTTATTGAAGCACAAACTCACCAGCAGAAGTCTCTGTAGAAACCAGTACCAGGGCAGAAAAACTCAAACTATAATCGATGCCTTACAGGAGGCCCAGTGTGGATAGGTTTGAGGCTTAAAAAACTGTAAGGGGACTCAGTAACAGGGAGGTCTATACTTTGGTGAGTTTTACCTACAGGAGCTCAACCTGGTATTCACGGTAAATATCAGAGGGGAAACTTGTGCTTTCAACAGTGGTATAGGAAAAGGAACCATTTTGAAATACACCAGACGGCTTTGTTTAAACAAGATCTGCCCTCAGAAGAAACCAGGTAAGCAGGAGTTAATTGACCTGGGGGGAAAGGAAATCCAATTCATGCATCTCTAACTTTCATATGGGAGAAGGGAAATACAAATTCCAGCCCACTCTACCCTTCCATTTTGGAAAAGGAAAATATCCAACTCCAGCTAAGTCTGGCCACTCTGTCTCAGTTAGGGGGTGATTTAGGGGGTGAAGCACCTGTGAAGGTCATAGTTCAGAGTCACAGGTACATTAAAAGACTCATTTATAGGACTATGGACTACTTTTCTTCCCCCTCACACCTTACCACAGGCTCTTCAGGGCCTATTTACATCAGCTCCTACAACCCAGAACATCATGTTCGGCTCTAAAGAAAAAATTACAAGTCATTACCAAAAGACGAAACACAATTTGATAAGACGGAACAAGCATCAGAACCAGATATGGCAAGGAAGTCAGAACAATCAAACCAGGATTTATTTGTTTGTTTATTTATTTATATTGAGGAGTGAACCCAGGGGCATTTTACTGCTGAGCTACACCTCAACCCTTTATTTTTATTTTGAAACAGGGTCTCACTAATTTCCTGAGGCTGGCTGCCAACCTGTGATCCTTCTATCTCAACCTCGGAAGTACTGGGATTATAGGCATGTACCACCACAATGAGTTAGACTGGGTGTCTTAAACAACTATGATTAATAGGCTAAGAATTCTAAGGGATAAAGCAAATTGCATGCAGGGATAGATGGGCAATATAGGTAGTGAAATGGAAATCCCAAGAAAGAACCAAACATAAATTTTTAAGATTTTTCAAAAGCCAACACTATAATAGAAATGAACAGTGATATGGATGGACTTATTAATGAACTAGATAAAGATAAGGAAAAAATCTCTGAAATTGAGGATATATCAGTAGTAATCTCCAAAACTAAAAAGCAAAGAAAACAAAGAGAAATAAAACAAGCAAACAAACAACAACAACAAAACCCCAAGACATCCAAGAACTATGCAACTACAAAAAATATAATATAAACATAATGGGTACCAAAAAAGAAAAAGAGAGAAAGGAACAGAAGAAACATTTGAAGTAATAGTGATTGAGAATTTTCCAAATTGATGTCATACACCAAACTACAGATCCAGGAAATCCAGAGAACACTAGGCAGAACAACCACCCCCTCCCCCAACAAAACAAACAAACAAATAAACAAAAACTGGAAGCATGTCATATTCAAACCAGAGAAAACCAAAGATAATAAATTCTCAAGGAAGCAAGAGGAAAAAATACCTTATCTATAGAAGGGCAAAGA
Organism: Graphiurus murinus; assembly: GCA_004027655.1. Lineage (NCBI taxonomy): Eukaryota > Metazoa > Chordata > Mammalia > Rodentia > Gliridae > Graphiurus > Graphiurus murinus. The sequence goes on from PVLC010005954.1 coordinate 38,128, forward strand.
CAAGAATTATAGCCAACTTCCCCCATGCAGGCAAAATAGAGTACAGTAAAATATTTGAAGTGTTAAGAGAGAAACAAACAAACAAACAAACAAACAATGCCCCACCAATCTAGAATTCTGTATTCTTCAAAATTATTCCTTAAAAATTAGGAAAAAATAAGAACTTTCTCAAACAAAAATTAAGGGAATATGTTGACTATAGACCTACCTTGAAAGAATGGTTATGAGTTCTTTAGAGAGAAAGAAGATGATATAAATCAGAAAGTCATATATACATAAAGGAAGAGCATCAATAAGGAGTAAATGAGTTATTCTAATGCTAATAGGTCTAACATAACAGTTTGTTCAAAATTCTAAAGATAATGTATTTGATTATATGTATGCCTCTCTATATATAATGCTTATGTATGCTTACATATAAGTAAGTGAATGACAGTAATGACACAATGGATGAAAGGGAAGAATTATTGTTGTTTTTGTCATTATAAGGGTCTTGAACTACTCATGAAGTAATGTAGTGTCAAATGAAAATGGACTGGGATTAGTTGTAAATGTATATTGCATACTCTAAGGCAACCATTTAAAGAAAGTAAAAAACAAAACAAAAACAAAAAAACATGTTTAACTGTAGTCATGTTTTAAATCTAGACTATGCCCCACAGTGATGAGACCAACTGACTATGAACTGACATCTCTAAACCCGTGAGTCAAAATGAATCTTTCCTTCTAAGGTTATTTTCTCAGGTATGTTGTCACCGGGACAGAAAGCTGACTAATAGCAACTGATATGCTAAGAAAGAAGAGAGAAAATGAATTCATATAAAATGCATGATTAGAACCACAACAGATGAAAAAGAGTACAAGATAAAATAGGAATAAAGAGCAAGGGCAACAAGCAGTAACAAATATGGTAACTATTTTTTTTTTTTTTTTGCGGTACTGGGGATTGAACTCAGGGGCATTCTACCTCTGAGCTATACCCCCAGCCCTACTTTTCATTCTTTATTTTTTGAAACAGGGTCTCACTAAGTTGTGGAGGGCCTCACTAGGTAGCTGAGGCTGGCCGTGAACCCGGATCCTCCGGTCTCAGCCTCCCAAATGCTGGAATTATAAGCGTGTGCCACCATGCCCGGCTATATGGTAACTATTAATCCAACTATATCAGTAATAATTTTGAACATCAATGGTTTGAATACAAAAAAGAAAAGATAGATATTATCAGAGTATATGCCATATGACCTCAAATATAAAGACATACGCAGATTAAAAGTAAATGAATGAAAAAGATGCCATGTTAGCTGACACTAATCAAAAGAAAGTGAGTAGCTATATTAATTTATAATAATTTCAGAAAAATACATAAATTTAAACTTAAATAAATAACTTCAGAAATAAATATTAATTTCAGAATAAAATTCAAAGCAAGGAAAATTATACCAAAACCACAGAGATATCCCAAGAATAAAAACTACAGACTAATATCTCTCATGAGCATAACTGTAAAAATCCTCAACAAAATATTAGCAAATCAAATTCAACAATGTATAAAAAGAGTTACACATCACACCAAGTAGGATTTGTCTTAGATATGCAAGGCTGGTTTAACATTCTAAATTAATCAAAGAAATCCATCACATCACCTCTGATAAAAAGGAAAAATCACGTTTTTATAAATCCAGGAAAAGCATTTGACAAAAGTCAATACACACTCTTGATAAAAATTCTCTGAAACTGGGAATAAAGGAGAATGACCTCAACTTGATAAGCAGTGTCTACAAAAAACCTAGAGCTTACATCACATTTAATGGTGAGAAACTGGAAGCTTTTTCAAAAGTTCAAGAATAAGGCAAGGTCGTTTTGTTCTACTGAAGTTCTAGTCAATGAAATAGGATAAGCAAAGAAATAAAAAGTACGCATATTGGAAAGAAAAAAAACCAAACTTTTTATTCACAAATGACATGATAATTTATATAGAAAATTCAGGGCTGGGATGTAGCTTGATGGTAGAGTGCTTGCCTAGCATGCACAGGGCCATGGATCCTATCCCTAGCACCAAAAGAAAGGTGGAGGAAGGAAGGAAGGAAGGAAAGAAGGAAGGAAGGCAGGAAGGAAGGGGAAGGAAGAAGGGAAGGCTAGTTGGTACCAGAAGAGATTGATTTTTTTCCTCATGGGGGAAAAAGACTACTGGAACTAAGAAGTGATTATAGCAAGGTTGCAGGATTAGTAAGTAAAAGTCAATCACTTTCCCATATCCCATCAATGAATATGTGATGTTTGAAGTTAAAAACTAAACACGATTTACATCAGCACCCTCCCCCAATGAAATACTTAGGTATGAATTTAACTGCATGTGTACAAGATTTGTATGAGGAAAACCATAGAACTTCAATTAAATAAAAGAAAAAAATAAATAGAGAGATGTTGCTTTTTTGAACAGGAAGACTTAGTATTGTCAATACATCAATTGTTTCCAACTTGAGATATAGAAAAAAAAGCAATCATAGTTAAAATCCTAGTGAGTTATTTTGTGGTGGTTTTTTTCTTGGGGGGGTGGTGGTAAGGGAATTAAAATTCTAGTGAGTTATTTTGTGGTGTTTTTTTTGGGGGGGGTGGTAAGGGAATTAAAATCCTAGTGAGTTATTTTGTGGTGTGTTTTTTTTAGGGGGGGGGTGGTAAGGGGATTACATCCAGGGAAATTCTACCTCTGAGCTACACCCCTTGTCCTATTTTATTTTTTTATTTTGAATCAGAATCTCACTAGGCTGCTGAGGGCTTCGATAAATTGTTAGGGCTGGTTTCAAACCTGTGACTCTCCTGTCTTAGCCTCCCAAGTACTGGGATTACAAGTGTGCACCACTATGCCCAGCTGCTTGTGGTGGGTTTTTAAAAAAAATTATAAATCTTATATGGTGCCACAAAAGACCCAGAATAGCTGACACAAGTTTGAAGGGAGAACAACAAAGGTTTAAGACTGATATGACTCAACATCAAGACTTACTACAAAGCTACAATAATCAAGACAGCATGGTATTGGTGGAGAAACAGACGAGTAGGTTAATGGAACAGGGTAAAGAACTCAGAGATAGACCCACGCTGTCAACTGATCTTTGACAAAGGAGCAGAGACAGTCTTTCCAACAAGCAATATTGGAACAACTAAACCTCCATATGTATAAAAATGAATCTAGACCCAGAGCCTACCCCCTTCACAAAAAAAATGAACTCAAAACAGATCACAGACCCAAATGTAAAGTGCAAAATTACAAAACTCCTAGAAGACAACAGGAGAAAATCTAGATGACCTTGGGTTTGGTGATGACTCTTTAGTCATGACATGAAAGCTGTGACTCATGAAAGAATTGACAAGCTAGACTTCATTAGGATTGAAAATTTCTGCTCTGTGAAAGACACTATCAAGAGAATGAAAAGACAAACCACAGACCTGGAAGAAAATCTTTGCAAAAGACATATTTGATAAAGGCATTGTAATGGTTAGGATTTAGAATGTCCCCCTTCCCCTCACAGAAACAAGGTAGGAATCGTGGAAGCAGGGTTTGGTTGCTAAGGAGGGATCACTGGAGTGTGGCCTTGGGATTATATGAGTTCCTTTCCTCCCCCTGCTCTCTCTGATGTGAGGGGCAAAGCCTGCATACTCTCCCTCTCTTCACTTCCTACTGCCACGCCCTGAGATCCCTGGTCCCTGGCTTCACATCAACTTAACCCCAAAATCTCCAAGGAAACCCTGAGAAAATAAATCTTCCTTCTTCCAAGTTGAGTGGTCAGGCTTTTTGGATTATGGCAGTGAGAATGCTAAGACAGGAGTGTTATACAAATATATAAAGAATTCTTAAAACTCAGCAATAAAAAAAATGAAATACCCAGTTAAAGAGTGGGCAAATACCTTAACAGACAGGGTCACCAAAGAAGATATTCAGATGGAAAATAAGCATTTGAAAAGATACTCCAAATTATATGTCATTCATGAAATGCAAATTTTTAAAAATGAGTTATAGTATACACCTATTAGAATGTCCCAAATCCCAACACTGATAACCACAAATGCTGGCAAGGATGTAGAATAACAGGAAAAGCTAAGTGTCACTTTGGAAGACAGTCCAACAGCTTCTTACAAAATTAAACATACTTTTACTATATGACCCTGCAATTGTGCTCCTTGGTATTTTACCCAAAGGAGCTGAAAACATAAGTCCACACAAAAACCTGTACATCGATGTTTATAGCAGCTTTATTGTTAGGACTTGGAAGCAACCAAGATGCCCTTCAGTAGATGGATGAGAAAATCAACTATGATGCACTCAGTCAATGGAATTTTATTTAACACTAAAAAGAAATGCCATGGAATGGCATGGAGAAAACTTAGATGTATTTTACTAACTGAAAGAAACCAATCTGAAAACAGCTATGTACTATATGATTCCAACTATATGACATTATGGGAAAGGCAAAAGTGTAGATCTGTGGTTGAGTGGAGTTTGAAGGGAAATAGACATGAGTCGCTGAAGCACAGAGGATTTGGCGGGCAGTGAACCTCCTCTGTATGACAGTGTAATGGTGAATCCATGTCACTTCATATTTTTTGAACCTATAGAATGGGAAACACCAAGCATGAAGACTAATGTAAGTCATGGATTTTGGTGATAATAATGTGTCAGTCAGTATAGATTCATTGGGTGTTCAAATATACCATTCTGGTGGGGGATGTGATAATGGGGAGACTATGCATGTTTGGTGAGTAGGTAGGTGGCATTTGGGGGGGGGGTACTGAGAATTGAACCCAAGGGCATTCTATCTCCAAGCTACATCTCCAGCCCTTTTTATTTTTTAAATTTAAAACAGGGTCTCACTAAGTTGCTAAGGGTCTTGCTAAGCTGCTGAGGCTGGCCTCAAATTTGCAATCTTCCTGTCTCGGCCTCTAAAGTTTGTGAGATCTCTGTATCTTTTTTTCAGTTTTGCTGTGAGTCTAACAGTGGTCTAAAAATTTAGTATATTTTTCTTTAAAAAAGGAAAGAGAATTAAAGGACAAAAGAATGTTTAGTGAAACAAGTGGAGAACTCAGAAAAGACAAGGCCAGGACAGTGGTCTAGGCAGAAAACAGAAAAGAACTAAACTCTCATTTTTAGTGGTTACAAAAAATAACTATGCATGTAGTTTTCTTCATTTTATTCTACAGTTAGTTAAAATGTAGTTACTCATACTTTAAGGAGAGAAAAGGATTGAATGAATAAATGAAATATGTCTTATACACGGAATGTAGAAAATGTAGGTGCTCATTCTGGGTCCCAGGTGGCCACTAGGTGAATAGATACAACTTTTACAGACAGCATGACTGGGAGGAAGAGATTCTGTTGAGTGTTCACATATATTTAATCCAATGAGAATTGACATCCCTCCTCTTCCCTCCTCTTACCCCTTGACCCTTGACCCTTGACCCTTGTCAGGAAAGGGATGACTAGTAACGGCCAAATAATTGTTTCCTTTCTGTACAGACCCAACAAGGATGTATGATGTCCTTCTGTGATCTCTCCTCATAGTAAAGCCTAGAGGGGACCCTGCTTAAAAACCTGGGAGTGGGGGCCTCAGCCCAAGTAGTTAAAACATGAGATGGAGGTCTGTAAGACAATCCGAGGTAAAAAGAACAGAACACAAAGCAGACTGAGATGCTTAAGGAGAGCAAACAAAACCAAGTGAAACAAGCAAAAAATGAACAGAGACAACAGAAGTTGAAAAATGATCTTTTTTGACTGTTTTCCCTGGAGAAAATTTGGGGAATGCTATTCTCGAAATAAAGAGATTGTACCAGTCAAACAAATATTTTTTTAAACTTGGCATTTGGGGGGGGGTACTGAGAATTGAACCCAAGGGCATTCTATCTCCAAGCTACATCCCCAGCCCTTTTTATTTTTTTAATTTAAAACAGGGTCTTACTAAGTTGCTAAGGGTCTTGCTAAGCTGCTGAGGCTGGCCTCAAATTTGCAATCTTCCTGTCTCGGCCTCTAAAGTTTTGGAAGTATAAGGGTATGCCATCACACCCGGCTAACTTGGCACTTCTTAATCTACAACAGTTAAATGGGAAAGATAAGCCAATGATTTGAGATCTTATTTTATAATAAAATAAAATCTGCTAAATAACTTGTTATGAGAACTGATATTAATTGACAACTTACAAAGGGCCAGGGTTCACATTAGGTATTTTACATATATTTTAACTTATTTGAAAGAGGAGAAAACTAAGTCTCAGAGAGTGAAGTTAGTTATTGAAAGACTCACACAATGCATAACCGGGAGAGCAGGGCTTTGAACCTTCAGCTGGACACCAGGCCCATGTTTTGAATCCTGTACTGCCCGGTGACTGTATGTCAACAGTGTCACCAGAGTGAAAGAGCTGACCACCTCTACAAGCACGTTCTTCCACCACATTCTGTAACCTTTTTTTATTTCAATGAACATAAAATGGTCCTCTATGAAACAGATTTTTATAAAGTGTACAGCATATTGTGGCTTCCAAAATGCTAAACAAATAAGAGCAGCTGTACAAAGAGCGCTTTGACTAGATCTGTGTGAATAAAAGGAGTATTTTTATGATTTTACCCCCAAGAACACAGATTCATTAAGATTTAGATCTCCCAAGAAGAATATTAGCTATGGCCAACCATCTTTTAAAAAGTGAATCCCATAAAAATGTAAACCCCTTTTTATGTATGTATGTATGTATGTATGTATGTATGTATGTATTTACTCATCCATTTACTTATTTTTGCAGACCTGGGGATTGAATTCAGAGGCATTCTACCTCAGAGCTACACACCCTGCACTATTTTATTCTTTATTTTGAGACAGGGTATCACTAAGTTGCAGAGGGCCTCACAAGTTGCTAAGGCTGGCCACGAATCTTCGATCTTCCTGTCTCAGCCTCCCAAGTATTGGAATTACAAGCGTGGGCCACCATGCCCAGCCAAAACCCTTTCTTTAAAAAAAAAAAAAAAAAAAAAAGATAAACTGTCAAATTAGCTCGAGTTGTCTTGAAAACAGGTGAACAAGAAGGCTAAACTATAGATTTCTTTATTCCACATGGAGACATAGTCCTTCACAGTTCTTAGAAATAAGAACATTGTTCTTAGAAGTGTATATCTCTCAGACAAGGGAAGTACAATGAATGCAAGAGCAAGACCACAAGCTTCCAAAGAACCATCAGCTTTAGTGGTCAGAGGCTTCGACTATACATCAAAGCTTTCTGTTCCATCCTCTCAGTGCCGACATTACCATTCTCATTCTCAATATAGATATTATATATTATATAAAAATGTAATATATTATATTTTTTGCATATGTGTGTGGTACTGGGGATTGAACCCAAGGGCATTTTATCTCCAAGGTACTATTTTATTTTGAAACAAGATCTCACTAAGTTACTGAGGGCCTCACTAAGTTGCTGTGGCTGTAGTCGAACCTGCAATCCTCCTATCTTACCCTCTCAAGCACTGGGATTACAGGTATGCACCACCATCCTTAGCCCATTTTCAATTTTTTTAGAACTCCTTGCCTAAGAATTGCAGCACTGCTGTTCTCTCTGTGCATGGCTAGGCCGTGTGTGTTTCTGTTTGGCTGCAGGAACACAGCAGTCTGGGTTTCTTCTCACCAGTCCAGGTAGGAGCTATTTGTGGGACACATAAGTAATTGTGAAGTGACGAACTATGAGACCTCACATGGTGCACAGCTTTTAAAATAGGCATCATGACATAATGCACCAGCTATGCCCCAGGTCGAGGTGGGAAATATTTGTAGAGGAAAACAGAGATAACTACAAGAGAGCCAATTAATAATCTAGAGCAATGTCCCAGAGCAGGAGAAACACCAAGGTCAGGGAAGCTTTCTCTTTTCTCTTTTTCTTTCCCTCCTCTAACAATAGCTTTAAAACCCAGCAGCCCTATCTACCTTTTCATCACAGAGCCAAGGACAGAAACAACACAAGAAAAACAGAGTAGGCTGGGTGTGGTGTGCATGCCTGTAATCCCAGTACTTGGAAGGATCACAGGTTTGAAGCCAGCCTCAGCAACTTAGTGAGACCCTCTCAACTTAGTGAGGCCCTGTTTCAAAACAAAAATAAATAAAATGGGGCTGGGGGTGTAGCTCAGAGGTAGAATAGCCGTGGGTTTCATACCCAGTTCTACGGAGAGAAAGAAAGAGAGAGAGAGAGAGAGAGAGAGAGAGAGAGAGAGAGAGAGAGAGAGAGAGAGGAGAGAGATGCCAGAAAATAATGAAAGCTCATGGTGATTCTCAAACATTTTAAAATTACCAAATATTATGCATAGTAAAATTTCTATTTTTGTGAAAAACAAAAACCCTTAGAGATATGTATTTACAACTTTGATAAATATATGTATCTTGGTTAAATTACATAGCAAGATCTAATTAGATTAGATCTAATCTCTGAGCTATGGAATTACAGGTGATTTTTAATTTTTGCTTCTCTGTGTTTTATTTTTTCTGTAGCAAATGTATATTGTTATAAGAAAAATAGTTTAAAATCAAAATAAACGTTAGTTTCTTTCAAGTTAATAAATGTTTAGGGGTGGAAAAGTTAGAGCCTCAGAAAAGCTTCCAGATTAAAATATAGAAATGCCTCAAAAGTAATTTATCCTCTGCTTCTGAAACCTTCAATAGGTTTATCTCAGTAAATACTGATTGTCTTGCCTTCTTTTTGGGATACTGGGCTCTGGGTGGCGTTCTCCTATGGTCCCTCCTACGCTGGCAGCTTTTGTCCCACAATTCCTGCACTCCTTGCAAAAGGGCCCTTTGTGATAAAGGAGTTCACAGCCAACTTCTAACAGTAGGTGTCAGCACTAACCTTGCTCATCCCACTTCAGCATCTGTTTCAGCACCAGCCAAACTCAGGTTGTTTGTTCAATGGCAATATCTGAAGAACAGGAAATATCTAAAATGCTATTTCTAACATTTATTTCTAAATAACATTTCTTTAGAAATTTTAAGTTGAAAATTAGGTAACCTCCTTGCAAATCCAAATTTTCTCTTGGAAATGAAGAGGTTGAAGAAGCTGCCCACACTCTTACAGACATGTTGAAATGCAGATTGAAATTCTCGCCTATTTGTAGATCATTTTTCTTTCTTATCTAACTCCCGGACAAATCTATCTTTTATAACATTGCTGAAGAAAATAACAGTATTTAAAACTTAATAAAGAATATTCTTATCTCATACAAAATTTACATCTCAAGGCCTGACCGAGTTAGCTTTAATTATACTTTTTAAAAAATAGACTTTATAAGCCAATACTTGGGAGGCTAAGATAGGAGAATCACAGGTTCAAGGTGCCAGATCCTGATAACTTAGCAAGACCCTGTTTCAAAATAAAAAATAAAAAGGGCTGGGGGTGTAGCTCAGTAATGTGAAGCACCCCTGGATTCACTCCAAATAACACACACACACACACACACACACACACACACACACACACACACTTAATTTTTTTAGAGCAGCTTTAGAGTGACAGCAAAATTTAGTAGAAGCTACAGAGATTTTTCACATATCCCCTAGCCTCTCTCTTCCTAGCCCCTCCAAACAATCAACATTCTCCAGCAAAGTGGTATAATTTGTTTCAATTGATGACCCACGTCAACATATCATTATCACCTAAAGTCCATAACTTACACTATTCTTCATCCTGGTGTTGTATATTCTGTGGGTTTGGAGATGCATAATGACCTGTATCTTCTATTATAGTACCATACAGAGTACTCTCACTACTCCAGAAATCCCCTGTGCTCCATCTGTTTATTCTTCCTTTCTCCCCAACTCCTGTCAACACCAAACTTTTCACTGTCTTTCCAGAATATCATGTAGGTTGAATCATGCAGAATGTAGTTATCTGATTGACTTGTTTCCCTCATGAATATGTACCTAAGTTTCCTCCATGCCTTTTTATGGCTGCATCATACGTTTTTAGTGCTGAACAGAATTCCATTGCCTGGATATACTACAGTTTATTGATCCATTTGTCTACTGATGGACAATTTGGTCGCTTTCAAGTCCTGGCAATTATTATTATTATTATTATTATTATTATTATTATTATTATTTTGTGTGTGTGTGTGTGTGTGTGTGTGTGTGTGTGTGTGTGTGTGGTACTGGGGATTGAGCTCAGGGGCATTCTACCTCTGAGCTACATCCCCAGTTCTGTTTTTTATTCTTTATTTTGAAACACGGTCTCACTAAGTTGTGGAGGGCCTCACTAAGTAGTTGAAGCTGGCAGTGAACTTGGATCCTTTGGTCTCAGCCTCCCAAGTCTGGGATTACAAGTGTGCGCCACCATATCCAGCCCCCTGGCAATTGTTAATAAAGCTCCTATAAACATCCATGCGTATGTTTTTGTGTGGATATATGTCTTTAGATCATTTGGGCAAATAGTTAATATAGGGGCATGATTGATGGATTGTTAAAGTAAGATATGTTTAGTTTTGTTTAGAAACTGCCAAACCGTTTTCCAAAATGCTACACCATTTTGCATTCATACAAGCAATGAATGCAAATTCCTGCGGTTCCACATCCTCACCATTATTTGGTGGTGTCAATATTTTGGAGTTTGGCCATTTTCATAGGGGTATGGTAGGCTTTCATTGTTGATTGAATTTGCACTTCCCTAATGACATATGATGTGAAACATGTTTTCATGTGCTTATTTTCTATCTGAATATCTTCTTTTGGTGAGATATCTGTTAAGATTTTTGCCCACCTTTAAATTAGGTTGTTCATTTTCTTACTGAGTTTTGAAAGTTCTTCATGGAGTGATATCAGCAAGATAGGAGCCCTAGAGCTTATCTGTTCCCTGCAAGTATAGTCAAAACCATGAAGAATAACACCATTTTGATAAAAATAAGCAAAGGAGAACTCCACAGTACTTCAGAGGAGTGGCAGAAATCCTATGGCCCATGGAAATCCAGGATGGCCATGTAGAAAACAGAAGACATGCCTTGCTTCCATACTTTATTGCCCAGCCAGGATCAGTTTGGAACCAGGAGGGGCTGGGAAAGGTAACCAAAAAGACCTCTGCAGTCCATCAACACCTTAGACACCTATAGTCCTCACCACGGGGAACCCTTGCCATTCTCACAGGTGTGAAGCCCAGCTGAGTCACTGCCTGGAATCTACACAGTTGTACCGTCCCCAAACAGGGAGCTGATAGGGTACCCTGCCTCTGGTGGCCTATGCTGCCACTCTACTGTGACATCTTAGGACTGGAACCATTGCTAAAGTGTGCCTTGCTCTGGGGATAATAGCTCCTGCAGGTCTCCATCCTTGAGGATCTGTCACTGCTGAAATACCTCCACCTGGTGGCCCACCATTCCCAAGCCAAACTGCTGCTACACTGTACTTTAATGGGTCCAGGGGCATCTACCCCTCTCAGTCACTGTTGCACCTGACCCTTGGGGTCTGAGCTGAGGCAGTTCCCTGCCTACCAGGGAAACAGTGCCTTAGCCATCCAGAGCAGTCATGTCCTCCTATACCTGCACTGAAGTGATACATTGCCTCCCAGGGAGCCCAAGCCTTGGCCTAACTGGGCAGCCTTGGGTCTCAGGGCTGGTCTGATCTAGCACTTTGTATCCCAGTGTGTATGTGGGGGAGCATTGGTTGAACTGAGACATCCCACCCTATAGGCTGAACAACTCTAGTATCCTGCTTCCTTAGGATGGGACTGGCTTCCTGGAATCTGAGTTGCTGAGTCCTTATCCCCAGGGAATGGAGTCATCACTATGCTGCTCCCTGTCCTTCAGGGCCCAAGAAACAGCTGGGCTCCACCACTCTGCGGTCCTTGCTGCTACTGCAGCTGGCTTCCCAGAGTCTGGGATACTGTCCCAGAGACTAGCATCATCACTACCTTATGCTTTATCTGCCAGGGCCCGAGTTGCCACCGAGCCCTATTTGCTTTGGTTCTTGAATTGCAGCTATACACTGCTCCCCAGAACCAAACCTCCAGAGCAGGCCTTCGCTCCTGGAGCCAGTGCTGTGCCCTGTCCCCCTGGGTCAGAGTCACAGCTATAACCTGGATCCCAGGGCCTGAGGTGCTGGGATCTCTATGTCACCCTAGCATGATGGGGAATCTGCATCTAATCCTGTCTCAAAGAGCAAACAAACACCCAAAGACCCAACTGTCAAAATATGTTCCTGAGACTCAGAGCTTCGGACCCTAGCTCCAGAGCTGCTCTAAGAACCTGGCCCCTAGAACCCAGCATCACTCAGCTGTGTCTGTGCCATGATAGACCTGATACCAAAAGGTATCATTTCAGGTAAGAACACAAGGACCTCAAAAGCCCTTGCCACTGAAGACCATAACAATATATACTACCATCACTGCTGCCACAAATTCATACAGCCTGGACCACTGAGGTGCCCACAGTCATTGCCAATGTGAATTGCTGCGTCTGCTCAGAAGTAGGGCCACCACATTCTTCTCAACTGGTACATTAAGAACTCTTTCCCTACAAAAGCAACTATGAAACATTCAGAAGAAGTGATTTTTTTTTTCTTCTGCCAGAGGCACAGCTGTCAATACAGGGCCAGAAGAAACATGTACAAGTAAGGAAACATAACACCATCAAAAGCACAACATAATTCTCCAGTAACTGACCCCCCAAAAGAAAAGTTACAAACTGCTTGAAAAGAAATTCAAATAATGACTTTATGAAAACTTAGTGAGAATATACAAGAGAATATAGGTGATTTGATGAAATCAGAAAAATAATTTGTGGTCTAAATGAGAAATTCAACAGATACAGGTATCATTAAAAAGAATCAAGGAGAGATCTTGGAGTTGAAGAATTTAATACATAAAATAAAAATACGAAAGAAAGCTTCAATAGAAGATTAGCTTAAACAGAAGAAAAATATCTAAACTGGAAAATAGGTTTTTGAAAATTATTTAATCAGAAAAAAAAATAAAAAAGAGTGGAGACAGCCTACATAAATTATGTGGCACAATAAGTAAACAAACATTTGTATTATGAGAGTTTCAGAATAAGAAGAGATAACGATAGGGATAAAATATTAATAAAGTAATTTCTGACCCCTCCAATCTTGGAATATATATGGACATCGAGATGCAAGAAGCTCAAAAATCTCCAAGCAAATTCAAGCCACAGAGGTCTTCTCCAAGGCACATTTTGATTAAACTGTGAAAGTCAGAGAAAAATTTTAAATTCAAAATTTCAACAAGAGAAAAGCTAAATATAAGAGAATCCTCATTGGACTATTAGTGGATTTCTCAGTAGAGATCCTGCAGGCCAGGGAAGAATGGGATGAGACAGTTAAAGTGCTAAAAGAAAAAAAAAAAAAAAGCCAGCCAAGAATACAAGAATACAAGCTGGGCGTGGTGGCGCATGCTTGTAATCTCAGCATTTGGGAGGCTGAGACTGGAAGATTGGGGTTCGTGGCCAGCCTCAGCTGCTTAGTGAGGCTTTCCACAACTTAATGAGACCCTTTTTCAAAATAAAGAATAAAAAATAGGTCTGGGGCTGTAGCTCAGAGGTAGAATGCCTCCAGGTTCCATTCCCAGTACTGAAAAAAAAAAAAGAATACTATACCCAGCAAAGTCGTCCTTCAGAAATGAAGGAGAAATAAAAGCCTTTCCCAGACAAGCAAAAGCTGAGGGATTTCATCACCACTAGACCTGCCTTACAAGAAATGCTTAAGAATAGTCTTCAAGAAGAAATAAAAAGACACCAATTATTAACTAGAAAACATATGAAAGCATGTGTATTCATACACATACATAATCAAATATATCATTACTATTATAATTTTTAAACAAACTGTTGGGCCAATTAAGGATAATAACAATAAAATGTTTTATGTTATCTTCACTTGCTTTTCCTTTATTTATTTGGATCCAAGTATATAATTTTCTCTCCTGAAGAACTTGTTTTAACATTTCTTGAAAAGCAAGTCTTTTGGCAAAATATTCCTTCATTTTTTGTTTGAAAAAGTCGTTATATATCCTCCACTTTTGAATGATAATTTTATATGGTGCAGAATTCTAGTTTTTTTTTCCTCTTATTACACTTTCAGTATTTACTCTGATCTCTTCTTGCTTGCATTGTTTCTGGAAATCAAATATAATTCTTATCTTTGCTCCTTCTCTATAGGTAAGATTTTTCTCTTCTCTGGATTTTTTCAAGATTTTAATATTTACCTTTAATTTTCTGCAGTTTGAATACAACATAACTAGGTACATAAATAAAGATATACATGTAAATAGATATATAGCATTTATCTTGCTTGTTCTCTGGACTTCCTTGATCTGTGATTTGGTGTCTGACAATTCAGGGGAAAATTCTCAGGCATTGTTGCTTCAAATATGTCTTCTTTTCCTTTATATTTCTCTACTAGTATCCCCACTACTCATATGTTATATCTTCTATAGTTATCCCACAATTCTTAGGTATTCTATACTGAGGTGTGTTTTGTTCTGTTCCTTTTGTTCTTTGCAGTCTTATTTCTCCTTTCTGTTTTGGAAGTTTCTATTAACATTCCTTCAAGCTCAGACATTCTTTCCTCAGCTGTGTCCAGTCTACAAATGATTCCATCAGAGGTATTCTTCATTTCTGCTACAGTGTTTTTTTTTAATTTTATTTTTTTAATTGGTGCATTGTAACCATACATCTTTGTTAGGTACAAGCTGATAAAGGCATACATGCACACATTTCTCATTTAACCCTTCTCCAATTCCCACTCCATTCCCTTGGCCTCCTTCCTTCTCAAGTTCAGTTTAGTGATTGACTTTGATATGTTCATGAAAGTACATCATGTGCATTAGGGTGTGCCCCCTACCCCCATCACCTTCCGTTAAGTCAATTCTTTGCTCATCTAAGGTTTCTCCATCTTCATCTGGAGTCCCTCTTATGTCCCATTTTCTCCCTAGCTTCCACATATTAGGGAGAACATATGATTTTTTACTTTTTGTGTCTGACTAATCTCATTTAACATAATGTTTTCCAGTTCCATCCATTTCCCTGAAAATAACATGATTTTGTTTGCTACAGTGTTTTTTATCTCTAGCATTTCTCTGTTATTCTTTCTTAGAATTCCCACCTCTGTGTCAACAGTGCCCACCTATTCTTGCTTGTTGTCTATTTTACTCATTACAGTCCCTAGCATATTAATCATAGTTGTTTTAAATTTTTGGTCTGATAATTCTAACATCCTTGCCTTATCTGAGTCTGGTTCTGATGCCTGCTCTGGCTCTTCAACTATAATGCAGTACAGTGCAGTATAGAACCTTACAATAGCAAAATAATCCTACTTTCTCCTCACACTCCTTGTATCATTGCTATCCCTACCTGAAATTCCTGAGATGCTCGGTAAACAAAGGGTCCCTCAAAATGTCTGACCACTGGTCAAGCCCAGGCATCACTCAGCACCCACCAATGAAATGTCAGGAAACCGAGAATTCTAAAATAGGGGGACCAACCCCTTTTCCTCTCCCCCCTCACAGGGGTCTCCTATAAAAAGAAATGTAAAAACCCCCACCTCACTCTCTCTCTCTTGAAATGGCCCACATTCTCCCTTGAATGTGTATCCCTCACTTTCTTAAATGAGCCTCTGTCTTTGACTGGCATGTGCAGAAATTCTTTTCTGCCACAGAAGCCAAGGACTCTGCCGATCCTGAGTTCCCGAGATGAGAAATCAATCCTTCACCTCCCAACATTTCAACTAATGTTTCTGCTTTCTCAGTTTCCATTTCCAAGTTTAAGTTATTTTTTCTCCATCCTATTTGGCTAATGCTTGAAGTTTGCTTCTCTGTCTTGTTTCGTGAACAGGTGTGTCTAATTTGCTTCTAGCTGTTATTAAATTCCTTTGTATCTGTCTTGACAAGAATATTCCTTTGCCATAACTTAATTTACAGCAATTGGGAATCTTTTATTTATGGCCAATTATAACAGTTAATTAAGCTTCAGTAATTTGATGTTTTAAATCTCTTTTTCATAAAATGAAAAAGTTAAAGAAACAATTCAACTTAAAGAAACCTTTCTTATTCTTCTTTTATAAACAACTTTATTGCAGAAGACCCTATGAAATAGTTTATTTTCTTGTTTTCTGAAATTGCAAAAAGCTTTGCAAACACTTTAAGCGATTGCATTTTGATCCTTTTCAGTTTTTCATTTAATTTTCACAAATGTTCATGGAACCCTAGCGTGAGGCCCCATTAAAAATCTAACATGCAGGTTATGACCCCAAGAGTTAATTACTTTGTAAAGTAGAAGATCATATACACAATTATAATTGAGAACAGACTATGAAGTACCAGAATAAAGTAATATGCACTGCAAAAGATGAAACCCCAAGGAAAAGGTTAAATCCATTTGAGGAAAAGATGGAGGATTAGGAAAAACAGAAGTAGACATAGAAGTTCTAGGCTGCCACCTGCTAAGCTCCTCCTCTTCGGCCTTTCTCTTGCAGTTCCCTCTAACTGTAGCACTCTGACTTGACGCAGGCATGCTCCCTCTCTTCACTCAGGAATTTGTTCATCTGTCACATCCTTCGGTAGCTCTTCCTTCCCTACCAGCCTGTCCCTGTCCGATCACTCTCCTGCCATCTGTGTTTATTGTCTTTGAAGCAGTCATCATGAGGTAAGATGGACTTGTAGGGATCTTGTCATCTGTGTTCACTGCAAAATTCCAGAAACCTAGAGCAGGGACTGACCCAAAATGAGTGTGCAATACATATCATCTATAATTTGTTTAATTTATGAGGTACATTCATAATAGTTGTGGCCTTGTGGAAAACTTTGGAGATGAGGAATATCATTTTCCTCCCCACAAAGCAGCACAAAATATAGTTTAAACGGTTAATTTTAAGTCCTAGTTGAAAAAGTGTCCATTATTGTGCCAAACTTCAACTTAAGAAACAACTATAGTAGATGAAGCTGAAGATACAGAGAAGAAAGTAACAGTTACTGAGGTCTGCTCGACCACAAATGTTCTTTTTTGGTTCTCATCTTTTACCCTATAACTTGACCACACAGCACTTTTCTTCAATACTAGGCAAGTACTCTACCACAGAGCCACACCTCCAGCCCTTTTTATTTTTTATTTCGAAACCGAGTCTTACTAAGTTGCCAGGGTTGGCTTGGAACTTTTGATCTTCCTACCTCAGCCTCCCAAGTAGCTGGCATTACAGATGTGTACCATGGCACCAGGCTCTCATCTTCTTTGAACATTCAGAGTTTGAAGTTCATTAGCAAACTTTAGTCTTGTATGATTGTTCACTGTATCCTGTTTCAAGTCCTGCCCACCCACTGGGTTATAAATTCCAGAAAGGATTACTGAGGGCCCACCTCAGTGCCCTGAAGTAGGCTCAAAGAAGAGGGTCATGTTCATGCAATAGAAGGGGAAGAGAGCCTGAGAAGTCTTTCAGAAAGTCATATCTCTTCTCTACTTAGGATAACATGCTCTGTCATCATTACAAGTCTCATCTTCCACTGTGGACAAATGTGTTACACTGAGATGGTCCAGTATCTCTGCATCTTCCCTCTCTTCTCCTACCCTCTGACATTCTAGGTTCATATCATCAAAATGATAGTATATTTGGAAGGATGGAAGTGTGAAGATGGAGGAAAGGTGAGGATGAAATAGGATAACTTAGCTGAGTGTGATGGTGTACGCTTATAATCTCAGTACTTGGATGGGGGCTGAGACAGGAGGATCACAGGTTCGAGGACAGCCTTAGCAAGTAGTAAGACGCTCATCAACCTAGTGAGACCCTGTTTCAAAATAAAAAAATAAAATAAAATAGGGCTGGGGGTGTGGCTTAGAGGTAGAATGCCCCTGGGTTCCATCCCAAGTACAAAGAAATAAAGAGAGAGAGAAGAAAGAGGAAGAAAGAAAGAAGAAAGAGGATAACGTGATTATTTTTTCATTTAGAGAAATGCAGAATTGTGTTAATTTATCTATTCTGTGCCTAACTTCTGAAAGAGAGTTAGTATAGTAGTCTAATTTGAGATGGCCACCTTCATAACCTAATTACCTCCTAAAAGCCTCACTTCCTAATATCATCACTTTAGGGAGTTAGGATTTCAACATATGAATTTTGGAGGCACACAAAGATTCAGACCCTAGCATTCTTCCCCTGTATTCCCAAATTTATGTCTTTCTTACATGCAAAGTAAATTCATCCAATCCAAAGGGCTTCAAAAGTCATAAGGCATTCCATCATCAACTCAAAAGCCTAAAGCCCAAAGTCTCACCTGAATATCACCTAAATCAGATGTTTTCATCATCATTCTCATCACTGTGATCCAAACACAAGACTTAGAGGAAGAAGAATTTATTTGGGGGCTTACAATTCTGGAGATTTCAGTCCATGTTGGACAGCTTTCATGTGGGAGCCACAGGGCATCATGGTGTCAGAAACAGATTTTAGGAAAGCAACAAAATAAAAACTCATGAAATCAAAAGTAACCTGGCAAGGCAATTTACTTCTGCACAGAAGAGGGCCAATGCCACCATAAAACTGGAGCAAGCACACAATGCAGGTAGTCCATGCAGTTTTTTATCCCCCTAAGCATAGGACACTGTGACGTCCCCCATTGGCTGGAGTAAGACTTCACAATCTAGTCTGTCTGGTTGGCTTTCCACTGGCAGATTTTTACAGAAGGAGAAACATGAAAGCAGTACATCTAGGAGTAGAACTTACAGACACTGTATAAAAGTCACAAAATGGAAGCCTGCAAGTTTCTATGTGATCTTGTGTCTTCGATAGAAAAGATTGCTTTCCTTTCTTATAATTTCTCCCTCTTCTATTATATACTTCTATTCTTTTCTTCAAATTCTGTTAGTAATAGCTGACTTTTGTAAACGGGGTTTGCAAGTAGAAAAAGGTTATCATGGTATAGGGGTGGAGGTTGTTTAGTAATGGCTATCTCTGTAAATCTCTGGACTAATCCTCATATGCAAGGGATTATACAGCATCCTACCAAAATCACCATTCCAATAACAATGATAAGGAAAGTCAGGACAGATGTCATTATTTCCTTCTACTTATTGAGCCATTGTTCCATTAGATTAGTGAAGGGATTGTCTATTCCTGAATTTTCAGTGAGTTCATTTGCTAGGGTTGTTAATTCTTGTGGAGCTAAGCTATTTTCAACCATCTTATCTGGCTAGTAGCGTCTAATTGTTTAGCTATTTATTCTATAGCATCTTTAGTATAGTTGACAAATCTCTCTATATTTTAAAAACAAGCACCATAGCATACAATCTAGTGTATTGATGACTAATACCTTGCCCATTAGAACTAATAATTTGATTATTTTAAGGGCTATCTACAACTATCTGTCATTTGTTTTTAATATTTGACAGAGCCATCTGTAAGTCAAGCATCTTGCTTCTCCTTTAAATTTCCAGTGGTCCTAGATGTGCAAAACCTCAAAAGGGACAGGTTTAGTTTTATAGCATCTTATAAAGACTCAGAGAAGTTTTGGACATCTTTTCCATATTATTTCTTTGGTGAACCTAAAAGCAGAAGTACCATTATAAATTATTATGTAAAATTTAAAGGGGAGCTAAAGTCTGAAGATATTTAGCTGAATTATGTGTGTGGTCTTTTAAATAACTTCGTGAATATGGCTCTTCCTATATACTGCAGAGTAGCATGCTAGTTTTTGGTTATACTTCCTTGCTGGATGGATATTCAATGCCAAGTAAGTAGCTCTATGTTGGGCAAACAATTTTTTATAAAATTTTGCTGTTAAAGTCAGTGGAGTCTCCTCAGGGTTACTCTTAGGGACTTTGTGAGGCTTTCCTATGCCAATTGTGCCATCTGCCAGGATGGGTCATGATCTTTCTGACCACCTGGCTTCCCTTGAAGCATTGGGGATGGTTCCCTCTTCAATGACTCTCCTTTTTAAAGAATATGCACTGCTGACTCTTAGTCTCTGGGGTCTTCAATATCTCCCAATTAGGGTGGGGTGACTTACCAGAATTACAGAGCCTTAGGCATCCCATCATCCCTGGGTCTTATTTGATTTTGGAAGGCAAGGGCAAAAATATTGGTTGTTTTTTTCCTCAGCCCTTTTATTTCCTGATTGTTCTCCAAGTCCCAGTAGTTGAACACCCAGTAGGCTAGTTTCATCAGTTCTTATTAATAAAAAGAGGTCAGTATTATAGCCTATTTGCTTTTCAGGTGATGACAATCATCTCAAAAACACTGTTTAGCTTATTCTGCTAGAAGTTGTACATCTCTAATGTTAACAGACAACAATTACAAAGATAAACAAGGAAAATACAAAATAAAACTATTGGGAACAAAACAAATCCAGTTTGTATAATAGTACTGATAATATTTGATAATATAAACAAATCCAATTTAAATTTGACTATATATATATTTGATTATTATTAATACCCAATTTTTAACTAGAGTTGCATGATTTGGAATGCCAAATGTTCAAGAACCTCTAGTTATCTTTGCTTAAAGATGATTATAATACAAATTAGGAACACACAAATATAAACCTAAAAAAACTATCACTATTAATAATTTTTTTAGTGGACACCAGCTTAGTAAATTGTCCTCTTAAGTTTTGTATTTTAGAAAATACTTAGGAAACACAAATATACTTAACTTACAAAAAATTTAGTAAAAATTAACATCACAATTGCACATATATTGACTTAAACTTTACTATTAGAGTAAAATTTAGAATTCACTATGCATTAAGATAACTATAATTACAGCTTTATGTACGTTAACAGCATTGGCAAAAATCAAATAGCTCTAGAACTTTTATAACGTTAGAGAGCAGTATTAATGGTTAGAAACAGGCTTATTATCTGATGAACAATTGTATCTCTTTTATACAATAATAAAACATTCAGTCAAAGCAAACTGATGTAAATAGGTCTAAAATTTTTGAATTGTACTAAATATCAGATACAATGCATATTACATAAAGATATCACTTATTGCTTATCTTGCATGTATATAAAACCCATATATAGCTGGGCATGGCAGCACACACTTGTAATCCCAGTACTTGGGAGGCTGAGACAGGAGGATCCAGGTTCTCGGCCAGCCTCAGCTACTTAGTGAGGCCCTCCACAACTTAATGAGGCCCTGTTTCCAAATAAAGAATAAAAATTAGGGCTAGGGATTTCTCTTGGAGGTAGAATGCCCCTGGGTTCCATCCCCAGTACTGCAAAACAAAACAAAACAAAAAACCCATATATCTAAATTTATAAGCTTTTATAAAACATTTAGATAAATCTCAGATGCATAGCATTTTTAGCCCTAAATGTATACACATCTATAGTTACATATATATATATATAAAATATATAATATATATCCAAATATATATTTATAAATATATATCAAATAAATATTTGATATATAAATATATATCAAATAAATATATATTTGGATATATATATAAAATTTCCAAAGTAATAATTGCTCATTTATCTTGAATTATAAAGTGGTCATTTAACAGGCTATAAAACACAGACATTCAAACCGTAACTTTGCCAAGGTGCAGAAAGAGGCAAAATCTTAGTTTAAGCTATTTCTTAATTGTTACCTAGAGCAAAAAAAAATCCTATTGTTTTAAAGAAAACAAAGAAAATTGCCTTAATTAAATATAAAAAAAATTTAGGCAAGTTTTTGCAAAGTTCTACCCAAACCAGATCAATATATTCAAAAAACCTAATTGTTTAAAACAGGATCAAAGCATTAAATGTGACTCTTAGAAAACCCTTCAAATAATTTCTCTTAATTATAACCAATCTTATGACAGATACAAATTTCTTTTATATATCTTATCCTTTATAAATCATTTGTAACTTCCTCAAACACTCTCTGACTTGCTTAGTTCTCTGAAAATTGTTCTCATCTTTTTTTTCCCCTATGGGATAATTCAGTCATTTAGAGCAAAAATATTGTCATGCAAAATCCTTTTCTACTTAAAAGCATTTTTCTTTTTCTTATATGTATCTGTGTGTGTGTGCGTGTGTGTGTGTGTGTGTGTGTGTGTGTGTGTGTGTGTATATACACACATATCTATGTGTGTATATATATATATATATATTTTTTTTTTTTTTTTACTGCCCTTAGGCCCACTTTTATTTTAACTATAGCTGAGCCCATGGGACATAGCAGACTCATAACAGCCATGGAATTGCCCCACACCAGCAAGCATCATCACTGGGCTTGCTCATGCTGTCTTGCAGCCCCAGCAACTCCTTAGTCTCTGCTTTGTCCTCCACATTCTGGTAGCCCATGAAGATCACAGTGACCAGGGGCTCCTGGCTGGACTGGATGTCAGGCTGGCCTGATGTAGCCTCATCAAGCTGTGCCTGAACTCTGGTGATCTCCTGCCAGGAAGGCACAGTCCATGAGTCCTCCTCCCCTGGGTCTCTATAATCACATGGATCCAGGCGCACTCAGAGTGACCTCATCTCCTTTGTGGATGAGTTTGTCCACCTTGAAGGAGCTGAATGGGTGGTACCATCCAAACTTTGAACCACTGCTTTTTTTACTGGACCTCCTTCAACCATTGTACTTTCTTAAATATTATCTCTCTGGGCCCTGGTTTTAAACATGCCTTTCTGGCCAAACTACAAATCTATAGTCTTTCTGCTTTACTTTTGGTTCCCAAAATTTAGTGTACAATTTGCTGAACATTGACATCAATATCCACAGTGCAGTTTGAATACTTTGCTATTTGATTTTTTTCCTGCCTGTTTAATCAGACCATCCTTATAAACCAATAAAATATTAATTGGCTAGTGTGGCAAAAATAATTTTTAATAACATCTTTTTCTTTTACTTTACCAAATTTAGATAAACTTATTTGAAAACAATAATCTTTAATCATCCTATGTTTCTTTTTGCCCTAAGTCCACGGATTATCTCCCAGTACTGTAATATTAGGCATAAAGGACTTTGAGGAGGAATTTTGTTATTTTAGCTACCTTTCTTGTCTGTTCCCGGTAGAGACTCATCCTACCTTCTGCCTGAAGGTGTCTTGTTCCAGACTCATTTCAGTTCCCTGGTTGCATGTGTACCTGTCACACCCTTCATGGTTTCTTTCAAAGAGTCTCTCTCATCTTTTCCAATATGGTGAGGACAAGAATGTTCTAAGTCTTTAAGTTCTGCTTTCTTTTTAACCAGTCCATCTTTAAATCATTTTTCATTTCTTGCATTTTACTATAAGCAGTCAAGGGAAGCCCAGCTGTTCTTTCAACATTTTAGATATTTTCTCAACCAAATTGAATTTCTGCCTTCAAAAAATTAGACACAAATGTAGTGCAGCCAAGTTCTTTGCCACTTAATAATGAGGATGGCCTTTCCTCAACTCTACCATTACCCAGTTTCAAAACCACTTCCACAATTTTACATTAGCATCCCGTTCTTGGTACCAATTTTCTGTCTTAGTCTGTTTGGGCTTCTAAAATACTATAGATTCAGTGGCTTGGAAAGTCTAAGGTCAAGGTGCTTACAGATGTGGTATCTGATAAGGACTTATTTCTTAGATGAGCATCTTTTCGCAGTTTACTCATATTGAAGAAAGTTAGTTGATTCTGGTGGCTCTTTTATAAGGGCCCTAATGCCATTCATGAAGTCCTCGCCCTCATGATCTAATCATTTCCCTAAATCTTTACCTCCTAATACTATCATCTTGGTAGTTAGGATTTTGTAATATAAATCTGGAGGGGAGAGAAGGGATCATAACAGAGATGTCGGTGAAAAAAGATAAGATTGAAGTGTTTCACAAGTCAAGCACTGAAAAGTGATGTGTGTGTGTGTGTGTGTGTGTGTGTGTGTGTGAAAGAAAGAGAGAGAGAGAGAGAGAGAGAGAGAGAGAGAGAGAGAGACAAAGAAAGAAAGAGAAAGAGAGATTGTGTTCTGCCCAAATTAGCACTGGAAAAGAAAGAATTACAAAATTGTTGCTGTCATCATGCCAAACTATCCAGATGAAGAATTCAATTAGATTTACAGATGTTTCAAACACAAAATGCCAAATATCCCAATCTGTAGAAACATCCACTGATGATTTTTTCACTTTGTTATTGAGATTCTTAGCAGAATATAATTGCAGCTTCATTTGCCAAGCTTATGAGCCCAAATCACAACATTTTTCTATCTAAAGTTATCAGGTTGATACCATGGAAAGAGCTTTTGTATTCTAAAGATTTATACATTTTTTTCTCTTAAAGTATTCTTAAAATAGGAATTTTTCTCACTTTCATTACTAATTTAATTTGATTTGAATAGAAAAATAATAATATAAACAAATCTTCAAAAATTGCTACAGAAATAAAAAAAACCAACTAATATAATCTAGGGCCAAAAAAAATTTTTAAGTAAATTTAAATATTCCTGTGAACAAAATATATAGGAAATAGGAGCTTATAAATTAAGTTTTTGCATAAAAATGTATTAAGTTTTAATAATATGACCTCTCCAAACCCTGGTCTATTTAAGGAATGCTCCAAATATCCAGGTCCTCAAATATCTGATGCCTTGATTCTTCAGTCAGTTATACCAGTGCCACTTGACACCAGAGTTCCATCTGGAATTTTGCGTTCAGTTAATCCCACCCAGTCTCACATATCTGTCATGCTGGGCCGCTTCCCAGATTGCAAGCCCTGAAGTCATCTATCTTTTCCTTACTCCACCCCAGACTCCTCTTGGTTTTCTTTTCCCTGAACCAACCTCCCTATAGTCTCCTCCTACCTTAATTTTTGATTCAGGAGGAAGGGACAGCAAAGAACAAAGGTTCCTAACTCACTTTTAAAAGAGCTAAGGTTCTTTTCAATCGTGTTACCATCTATGTATTTTTTTTAATATAATCTATTGTCACTGTGATTAACTAGACAACTAAGTGTTGCCTGTCAGGCACCTCTATGTCGGTCTTAATCAAATGTCCTAATTTCCTCCGACAGTTCTTTTAAAAATGTTTTAACATTCCGAAAATTGGAACTTAAATATTGAAATAAAAACTTTGAAGCTATCTTTTGTACCTTAAACTATCTTTAATATTTTCCAGAAGGCCCCTGAAGTAACTAGGTTTATTTGATGAGTCCATGGTGAAAGTTGTCCAAAAGAGACAGTCACCCCTGAGGTAACTTTGTAGAGGTAAAATCTTAACCTAAAGCTATTAGAAACTTTATGCTTTAAGAGAAATCCCTGTCATTTGTCAATATCTTCATTGACCACAGTATGTTTTAACCCTCAAGGGCAACAATGATGAAAACTTCAAGACATAGTTGTGTTGACTTTTCCTATATTTATCAGAGTCCTGGTATTGTTTTTCCAATGACCTAATGGTACTGGTAACCACAGTGTTTTCAGTCATAATTTGAGGTATTATTTCAAATTTACTTGTCTTCAACTTTACTCATTTAATTTTAATGTATCATTTTCTACTGTAGTTGTTCAAATTAGGACTGTAGACCAAACTTATTTGTGTGGTTTTATAATGATATAGCTTTCTACAGCTGTTATAGTTAGATATAAAATGCCCCCTACAGAGCTCATTTATTAATGTTTGGAGCTGATGTGATTGAGTCATGAGGATTGGTAATCCCAGCCATGGATAAATCCATTTTTGTGGATTTATCTGGATGATGGCTGGAGGGGGTGGATCCCTGGAGGTATGGTCTTGGGAGTTCTTTATGGTTCCTCCTCCCCCTCTTCTCTCTCTCTTGCTTCTGGCCTCCATGATGTGAGGAGCACAGTGTATGTGCTCTTCCTCTCTCTGCCTCCTACTGCCATACTGTAAGATTCTTGGTCCCTGGCCTCACATGAACTAAACCATCAACAAATAAATTTTTCTTCCTCTAAGTTATGTGGTCAGCTCTTTAGATTATGGCTGTAAGAATGTGGACCAGAACAACAGCTTACTTCAAATTTAGTGAATCTCTTTACTTGATATTCTTGACATATAAATCAGAAATATCACATATTATATTTCAAAATTTTCTCTGTAAAAATATGTTCAACCATTTGTATAAATCAGATGTAACATTTATTGACAATAGACTTAATTATTATCCTTAGAGACATTTTATTCTAAAATGTCAATGACTTCATTATCTTTGCTATATAATAATAATAATCTAATCACAGAAGCAACATCCAAGATGTTCACAGGTAGGTTCAGCCTGCACTCAAGGCATGACACTACCTTGGAGGTCATCTTGAATGCTGCCTCCTCCACTTCTCAGGGCATCCCCATCAATATTCAAGTTAGCATAATTTCTCTCTGTAATTTTTGTGACTGCCAATTTTAAATTTGATTATTTAGTATTTACTTCTTTTTGCAATCTCATATCTGGAGGTTGGAAGAGACAAAAAAAAAAAGGATGTCAGTTTGTTTTCTTCATGACACCACCCTCTCCTGGTTGTCCTCTTTTTTCTATCCTTTATGGCTGCTATTCTCTGGAGCTCACTTTCCTCTCCCTCTGCTCTCTGGTTTTACTTTAACTGGATGATGTCATCTCTTCTCATTGCTTCAGCTCCCACCTGCATATTGATACTTCTCAATTTATATCCCTAGCCTAGGCATCTCTCCTATTTAAATATTATTATTCTCACTGTCCTTAATTTAAACCAATTGTTAAAATGTTATTCA
Organism: Graphiurus murinus; assembly: GCA_004027655.1. Classification (NCBI taxonomy): domain Eukaryota; kingdom Metazoa; phylum Chordata; class Mammalia; order Rodentia; family Gliridae; genus Graphiurus; species Graphiurus murinus. Next base: position 64,792 of record PVLC010005954.1, read on the forward strand.
TCATATTTACACATCAGAGATTCTAATAATCAGCACTTTCTGTGACATTTACAATCCTGATTTATTTAAAAATATTTTTATGTTGCTATAGATTTTATTAAGAAAGCCTTTAAATGATTTAATCTATGTTAGCTCAGGAACTGACAAATGTGATAATTATTATATGAAAGCTACATGTGCAAAATCAAGGACATCCTCAAGACATTTACTCAAGAAGCATTACAAGTGTGTTTTATACATGGTGGTCAGGAGAGGCTAAATGGTTAGGAGAACTAAGTGACATTTTCATGGGAAATATTTACTCACAGGAGTCTGAATATCATTCTTACTAAGGCAAGGTAGGTATTACCTACCATTAATCAAAAAGTCTAAAATAAAAGGTATAATATAGTAATCTTACAATCGCCAACATCATTGTCAGGATAACGGCACACATAGAATACTTAAGAAAATATTTGTTTTGTTTCAAAGAAGAGATGGATGATGGAAGAATGAAGAACAAGTGAAAATGGAGGTAGGGAAGCATAGAGATTAGTAAAAGTTCAAGCTGAGAACATTTGCAGGATACCAAAAAGAAAGGGAAGACAGGATTTTTTTTCATTGCAATTCTTTGCTTCATTCTTGGTGGCGCAATATCACCCCCCCCCCCCATCACCCACCTGGAGATGCGGGTGGCAATCTAGAAAGATCTCTAGCAGGCAACTAGAAAATGCAATGCTTATAGAATTAGAACTTTAAAACAACTTGGAAATAACTAGCAAACTGACATAGAAAAGTGAGACACGGAGAGAGAGTTAAGATCAGGCAGAAAAGGAGAAAGTGAAGCAGGAAGAATGCTCAGAGGGTTGAGAACACTTTCTAGGAAAATCCTCTAAAAGCCACACAAGACAGAGATCTGGTTCAAAATTGATGTTCTGGCATTAGAAAACCACCAGGCCAAAAAAGGCCGTGTCAGAATGAGTCAGTATAGAATGCACTGAAAAGAAAAATCCGTCGGTCTTCCCAGTTTGCACTAAATGTAATTTTTTGTAACTATATATTGTCCAACCTATTGAAAAAAATGAAATAGCATTTTAATGAGCAGCTCAAGATGATGAAAACTTAATATTCTTGTCACATGTGGAACCACACAAAGCAGATGACAACTGACTAGACATCTCTACAGAGCCACCTCCAAAGGCCAAAGCTTCCTTTAGATCTTAAGGCCATCTCCACTGGAGACTCGACAGAGCTGACTATATGCAAGTCCCTCTAAATTTGTCTACAATTTTTAATGGGAATTCTACATCAGGAACATGAGAAATAAGCTGTTATTCACACACAAAAATGTCTTAGTATTTAAGTGACATTTTTAAGAAGTGACATGATTTATTCTATGGAGACTTATTCTGGAAGCATTATGCTTCTGTCCCTAAAAATGTATACCAGTTGCTAAGTATGTCAGCATTGAATTTTTACCTCAGAATAACAATAACAGCAACAATAATAGCCAACATTTGTGAAGCGCATGCTGTATGGAGAGTATTAGTCTCAGCACTACATATTTAACAACTAATTTAATTCTCACAGAAGCCAATGTGTTCAGTAATAATATTATCCCCATTTTACTGATATAGAAAGCAAGACACAGAGAGGCTAACTTATTCAGTTACTTGTGAACAACTGGGCTTGGATTTGAACTCAGGCACTGTGGCTCCACAGCATGTTCTTAATCAGGTTCTTCAGTGTCAGAAAGCAGCCATGGATGTTTTGCTATCCAGTGGCTCTTCAGAGACATATTTGCGAGTACTTGAATGAACAATGACAGTGTTGTACATGCTTGGTACTAAACCAATTATGCTCCAAGAGTGTAATTTATGACTATCTATTCATGGGGTATGTATGTTCTTGAGCATGCATTTAACATTGAGTCCTGGGTCTATAAATTGTAAAGTACAATTTGTTTTTCAAGCCCCAAGTCTTGCCTAATTCCTTGCATCTGATTTGCTAAGTCTCCAAGAACACTCTGAGTGAGAGATTTTTGATCCTCCTCCCTCCTCAATCAACTTCAAAATATAGAAGTGGATGATGTCTTCTCTTCAATGTTTATTCCCATCTTTCCATTCCTAATGATACCTACCACCAAATACAGACTCTCACTACTTCTCCCCTAAAACAAGAAATAACTTCTTTAGCACTCTCATTTTCTGGCATTGTCTATGCACTGATTGCAGGCTTATTTTTCCAAACCACAGTGCTGCCCATTAAACTTAAAAAGGTTTTGTATTGGGTCCTTGTTTTTCAACAAGACTAAACAATCTTCTGTGTATACAGCTTCTCCACATTCAGTCTTCTATCTGCGTAGATTTGTCCTATTGGCCATAAACATCTGGTGTTCTAGGTAGTTTGGAACTGTCCCTGTCACATCCTATGGTCCCTGCTGTTGTTTTTGCATATGATTACAATGCTCTGTTCTAGCATTTCTGCCATTTAATAGCTGCTATGATTTAAATATTTGTCCCCTCCAAAACTTATGTTGAAATTTGATTGCCAATGTAATAGCATAAGGAAGTGGAGACTTTAAGAAGTGATTAGGCCTCATGGGTGGGTTTAATGCCTTAATAAAAGGGATTTTATTAAGAAGCCCATAAATAGGTTCTGTATCTTTTTCTCTTCTGCCTTGTGATGCCTTACACTATGTGATAATAGTTGAGAAGGTCCTTGACACATGCCAGCATCTTAATTTGTGATTTTCTAGCCTCTAGAATTGTGAGGAAATAAATTTCCTTCCTGTATAATTTATCCAGTCTCGGTTATTCTGTTATAGCAGCATAGAATGGACTAAGACAGCATCCATCTTCTTTTCCAGTTTCCTCTCTGAAACATTTACTGACACTGTCACCTGCACTCCATCCCCAGAAGAATGACAGGCCTTCGTGCCCGCCCCCAAACTCTTCACTCTTACAGTGTCACACTTAAATAGAGCACGCAACAATCACTCCACAAATGCTGAGGGGAATTTTTAGTAAACTGTACACTTCCTCCAACTAGATCTAACCCATGCCTTCTCAAGCCACCACGACATTTAGCACTTTTCTACATCCCAATTTTCTTTAACCCTTTTTCTACTCTTCTGTTCCCTCATCCTTGTCCAATCTCTCCCCATAATGTATAAATTCTTTGATTGTAGGGATCTTTTTTTTTTTTTTTTTTTTTTTTTGGTACTGGGGATTGAATCCAGGGGCATTCTAGCTCTGAACTATACCCTAGGCCTATTTATTTATTTATTTGTTTATTTATTTTGAGACAAGTTCTCACTAAGTTGCTGAGGGTCTTGATAAGTTCCTGAGGCTGGCCTCAAATCTACAATCCTCCTTTCTCAGCCTCTCAAGTACTGGGATTATAGACACAGGCCACCACATCTCACTAAGGGTCTTCTTGATTCCCAACACACAAAATCTGCATGTAAGGAATGCACTTGGTAAATATCTGTTGAAGTGAACAGATGGAAATGAAATCTACTCCTGTCAGAGAATTCACAATCCTAAGGAAATATACTTTAACAACAACAAAAAAATCTATACCTTAATTATATCTCGTATGCTAGATTCTTAACAACCCCATGCTCTGCTTAGCTGGTGCTGTGGTTTAAATGTCATTTGTCCCCCCAAGGGTTCATTCACTGGAAGCCTGGTCCCTGCCTGGCAGTGCTGAGGTTGTGGGAGCTTTAAGAAGGGGGTCCAAGTACTTTGGAGGCTAAGACTAGAGATCACAGGTTCAAACCCAGCCTCAGCAACTCAGTAAGGTTCTCAGCAACTTAGTGAGACCCTGTTTCCAAATTAAAAAAAAAATCAGTCTAGGGGTACAGCTCAGAGGTAGAATGTCCTTGGAGTTCAATCCCCAGCACCTGACCCCTTGCAGTCTCTTGCTTCTTGATTGCACACACAAGCTCTTTTTGCACGCGGTCAGTTCCCTTTCTGTTTCTCTGCTGCATTGTGATATGGCCGAGGAAGGCTTCACCAGACATGCTGCTGTGTTATTTGGAATTCTCAGGCACCAAAATCATGAGCCAAATAAACCTCTTTTCTTTAAAAACATGCTCAGCAACATGTACTTTGCTATAGCAACACAAAATTACCTAGGAATTAGATAATCACATGCATATTATAATTACGATTCTTTCCACTTTAGACAAGAGCCATGCTGTGAGGATCTATAGATGTGAGAGACTGGACATGTATTTGTTTTGTAGTAAACAGAGAACATCTGACAGAGGAAACCCAAGAGTCCCAGAAGCAGAAAGTAGATACCTAAGAAGTTCACTGTTGTTACAAACAGAAATTAATCAGTGCAGGGAACTAAGAGCCTAGGAAGCTCCAAGAATAATGAGATATGGCCTTGACAAGGGTAGGTCGATGGTTGCTTTTGAAGAATGTGGCATCCAGGGAACTAAGGAGCAGGATGCGGAGAATTAATCTCCCAGGTTAGGAATGGTTGGCTCTTCAGTCAAGACAGAATGGACTTGATGTCTTCAAACTCTAGAGTTAGGAGAACTGGTTGACTGGACGTGGTAGAACCAGATGACTCTTTCCTGTGACATGAAAGCCAGACTCTTGAGCACCTCGTCCTCTGCTCAACTGGATATAGTTTGTACAATGGAAGTTGATTGTTTATGTATTCAGATTTAGGATGAAGGTACCCACTGAAGGAATGGAACATGATTGTTGATCTAGGGTCATTCTAAAGATTTGCTTTGAAGAGGAGAATTCTATTGTCCTTCAGATAGTGGCCTTGCAAGTTCAGCAAAGATGAGGCCAGTCTCTATCCTGATGCACAGTACCCTCAACACATGGCCCCAGGCAGCACCCCTCAGGTGATTCTCCAAACTAATCAGACTAGTCTGTACCCTGTCGCTTACCTTTCTGCCCTGCAGCTCTAGGCTTTGAGATTAGCATACTGACACTGCCTTTCTCACTTTTTTTCCTGGGTTTCCTTCCAAGGCACACTGGGCCCCTGTGGGAAGCTTTTTCCTAGTTATAAAACATATCTAGAGAGCCAGTATTAAGAGGTTTATTTCTTTTTTTAAAATTTTTTATTGGTGCATTGTAATCATACATCTTTGTTAGGTACAAGCTGGTAAAGGCATATATGCACACATTTGAGGGTTATTTCTTATGGAACGTCTTTCTTGCAACACGTAACTATTGTCCTTGGATGGCAAAGAAGTCTATAAAAGAGCTATATAGCTTGTGGTTACAGATTTTTTCCCAAGATAGTTCCAAATTGAAACTCAGACTATTTTCATTCAACTGGAAATTGAACCTCTGAATTCTTCCTTTGAGCTGCACCCCCAGACCTATTTTATCTTTTATTTTGAAACAAGATCTCACTGAGTTGCTGAGAGTCTTGCTAAATTGTTGAGGCTGATCCTGAAACTATGATCTTCCTGTCTCAGCTTCCCAAATACTGAAATTACAGGCATGCATCACCACGCCAGGCAATTCCTATCTATTTTTGTGGTTTCTCATGTGTCTATCCAATTGCTCCCTGAGACCTGTCAAATATCTATTCAATTATCAAAATGCCTACATTAGATATTTATGAAACTCACTTCCTCTACCCTCTACTCAATCCCCACTCCTGAGTTTTGTTTGTTTGTTTGTTTTCTTTTTTTTTTTTGCGGTACTGGGGATTGAACTCAGGGGCATTCTACCTCTGAGCTATACCCCCAGACCTATTTTTTATTCTTTATTTTGAAACTGAGTCTCACTAAGTTGCGGAGTGCCTCACTAGGTAGCTGAGGCTGGCCGCGAACCCAGATCCTCCGGTCTCAGCCTCCTGAATGCTGGGATTACAAGCGTGCGCCACCACGCCCAGCTTGTTTGTTTGTTTTCTGCTGCTCCAATAGACATGAATTAAGTTCTAGTCCTGAGTGGAGCTCTCATCCTGATCCCTCTCTTTGCTGCTTTCCTGTATTGGGCCCATAGTCTCCTAGATCATGTAACTTCTTTCTTGGTTTATTTACTCAATTTCTAAAACATATTCCCCTGTATTTTCATGAATAAAAGGTGCCTGGGTAATTATTTTTCTGTCATAGCATATCACTTCCCCCTCCTTGATGGTGGAGATTGAACTAGAGGGTTGCACATACACACTCTACTGCTGAACTATATTCCCATCTGTCTTACATTCTCATATTTGATTGATAGTTAGGCTAGGTATAGAACTTTGAGCCTAAAACATCTTTTTTTTCCCTCCAATATTTGAACCCATTTTTTTTCCATTGTTTTACAGCTTCCAGACTATAACAAAAAAGTCTGACACCATGCTGATTATATATATGTAGGGCTTCGAAATCTTCTTTAGGATTTTCTATTTGGTGTTCTTAAATTTCAGGATGCCTTGAAATAAAGTTTTAAAAAAATTTCTGTGAAGATTTTTTTTTCAATCTGGAAGATCATTTCATGGGAATTTTTCTTGATACTTGTGTTTTGCCTAGTTTCTCTCTGTTTTCTCTACTTTCTTTCTAGAAATCTTATTGTTGAAATTAATGGATTGATCCTGGAATATTGTTCTCTTCTTTTTATTGGTTTACAACTTTCTATCTTTCTATTGGTTTTTATTTCACTTTCTGGAATAATTCTTTTGATTTGGTTGTAATCATGTTTTTTTTTTTTTTTTTTTTTTTTTTGCAGTACTGGTGAACTCAGGGGCATTCTACCTCCAAGCTATACCCCCAGCCCTATTTTTTTATTCTTTATTTTGAAACAGGGTCGCACTAGGTTGCGGAATGCCTCACTAGGTAGCTGAGGCTGACCAAGAACCCGGATCCTCCGGTCTCAGCCTCCCAAATGCTGGGATTACAAGCATGCGCCATGCCCGGCTTTGTAATCATGTTTTTATTTGGGGGTTCTTTCTTATTCTTTGGATATACTTTTACTTACATAGTATTCTGGTGTTATTTTAGGACGAAAGTAGTTTCTCTTCTCTCTCTTGGAGGATACTGATGTCTTATTTGACCTTTTCTTCTCTTTCTTGCATTGCTAATTTTTCATCCAAGTTCATTTTTGTGGTTTATTTTCATTGCTGTTTTTCACATTGGAAGCTTTCCACAGATGTTTGATTTCTGGCTGTCCATTCACATTTTTTAAATTAATTAATTAATTAATTTATTTATTTATTGTGGTACTGGGGATTGAACCCAGGGGCATTCTACCTCCAAGCTACACCCCGAGCCCTATTTTTTATTCTTTCTCTTTTTTTTTTTTGAAACAGGGTCTTACTAAGTTGCGGAGAGCCTCACTAAGTAGCTGAGTTTGGCTGCGAACTCAGATCCTCCGGTCTCAGCCTCCCAAGTACTGGGATTACAAGCCACCACACCGGCTCCATTCACTTTTTTTTTTAACATTTTTTTTTTTTTAGATATCCTTCACGTACAATGCAATTTACTTACTTAAAGAACACACTTCAATGGTTTGTGGTGTATTCAGAGTTGTATAACCATCACCAAAATAAACCTTAGAATATTTTTAAGGCTCATTCACGTGTGGCACTTAGTAGTTTATCTTTATTCCTGCTAGATAACATTCCATTATACAAATATGTCACATTTTGTTTTATTAATTCACTAGCTTATTGGTATTAGGGTTGTTTCCCCCTTTTGATGATTATGAATAAGGATGAAGGATGCTATGAATATTCTTGTACAAGTTTTTTATATGGACATATTTTCTTTTCTCTTGAGTTAGGAGTGGAGTTGCTAGATCATATGATAACTATGTGTAACTTTTTAAGAAGCTACAAGAGAGTTTCCAAAGTGTGGTAACACTTTATATACCTGTCAGCATCATAATGAGGGTTTCAATTGTTGTACATTTTTGCCTGTAGTTGTTATTATCTCTCTCTTTTTT
>PVLC010005955.1:0-72551 GCA_004027655.1 Graphiurus murinus
TAATCCCAGCATTCGGGAGGCTGAGACTGGAGGATCCGGGTTCGCGGCCAGCCTCAGCTACCTAGTGAGGCACTCCGCAACTTAGTGAGACTCGGTTTCAAAATAAAGAATAAAAAATAGGGCTGGGGGTATAGCTCGGAGGTAGAATGTCCCTGAGTTCAATCCCCAGTACCGCAAAAAAAAAAAAAAAAAAAAAAAAAATAAAGGAATACTATCAACAGCTTCACACACACAAAAAAAATTGACATCAAAGATGAAAAGGGTCAATATCTCAAAAGTTACAAACTACTACAATTCACCCAATATGAAATAAATAACTTGAACAGCCCTGTAACAGCCCCAGAGCTTGTGCACCACCACACCTAGCAGTCTATTTGATTTTTAAAAAATACTCATTTATTTCTTCTAAAGTTTACCTTGGGTTAAGTATAGGATGTGGCTCTAAAATAATTAAAAGTTATCATAAATTTATCCCTTGATTTCTGTGGCTTATGTTATAAATTATCTGACACACAAACAAATATAAAAAATAAGCTGGACACACAAATATAAAAAATAAGCCGGGTATGGTAATACACACCTGTAATCCTAGTACTTGGAAAGCTAAGACAGTAGGATCACAAGTTTGAGGGTGGCCTCAGCAATTTAGTGAGAACCTCAGCAACTTAGCAAGATTTTATTTCAAAATAAAAAAATAAAAAGGGCTTTGGGTGTAGCTTGGAGGTAGAATATTCCTAGGTTCAATCCCCAATACCAAACAACAAAAAGTAAAATTTAGGTCATTCTGTAGGATTTCTATTTTGCCCTGAGTTATATTCTATCTGTTGCTCTGTTGTGCCTGCAGCAGACTCTGTTAATTACGGTTGATTTTACTGTTATTGCTCTTCTTTTTCAGAATTTTCTTCAATTATGCTCTTATTTTCTAGTAATTACTAATGTTCCTGGTTACTAATATTTTTAATTGATAATACTAATTATTAATACTTCTTTATATAACTTAAAGAATTAAATACATTTAAATAACTTTGCAAGTTCCTATAAACACATTAATATCATGTACACAATATTACTAATGAAATGCAGAGGAATAAATTTATTATCTCTCCCACTACTGAGTAGCAAGCCTTCTGTGCTCTGTCAACATATATACTTCACAGAAGATATAAAAACACTTGGGTGCTATTCACAGGAGCAAGATGTTAGCAGGATAAAGAAACTCAATGTCATTTTCAGCCATGTGCTACTTTGTTCACTGTGATTTTAGCTTTGTTAGTACTCAAGCAAGATCAGATGTATTGGTGTCAATCCCCAGAGATAGGTGGACCAATTTCACCCGCTCAGGTGCTTAAATCTATAGTTTTCTCTTACTCCTACCTTCAAAGAGGGAATAGGGTCTGTCAGGAATGCGGCAGCCATGTGCTCCATAATCCAGACACCACTCTGCAAACTAAGCAGAAAGACAGTTCTTCTTAAAAATGGAGCTTTCACTAGGTGAGACATGCGCAGCAAATGATGAGGATGGAAGAAGGCTCCCCACAGTGGTGTTTCGGAGGCAGGTCATCTGTCTCCTTGCCGCCATCCCTTCGAGGCACTCTCAGCTGTGCACGCTGCAGGAAGAAGCTGAAGCCGAGACTGACGACTGCTGCCTGTCCTGCCGGGGACCTGCTGCCGGCTCCCCTGGCCCTCTCTCAGGGGCCCTCGGCTGGGCCAGGGCCTGCTGAGACACTGCTGATCAGGGCTGCCGCTCCCCTCCACAGGCTGCCTGAACAGCCCTCAGCTGTCAGTGTGTCCCTGTGAGCACCTCCCCGGCTCTCAGACCTCGTCAACAGGGAGGGGGGCTGCTCCACCCTCATCGTAGGCTTCCTTTCCTTTGCTGAAGCTAACATGTCTTTGGTCATTTGTACACTAAGCACCATAAGTGCTACACACCAAGTATCAGATCCAGCGCATGCAGAGTGACACAAACTGCCCACCCCACCCCCGCCTGCCCTTGCAACCTGTTGAGGTACACCTGCCAGGCCTTCTTAGACAACAGGGAGGCACCTGGGGGGTATTTCCATCCTCTCCACAATTAACAAACAGAAACCTGACCACTCAATTGTGTGTGTTCTACATTGAACATGTGTAGTCCCTCCTTTTTTTCATTGTAACTCATTTTCACATTAATGGTTCATGTGTGGAAACGCAGTCTCTGCCCCTTCCTTCCCACTAGAGCTACAGCAACCTTCCCGAAGGGGAGCTTCAACTCGGACCCCATCTTCCAAGTCAGTGTGGCTGACTGTCATCTGCAGCACAGCCTGGAAACCATGGCTCACAGGCTTCCTGTGTTATGGGTTCAGACGGGCCGAGACTCTGGTAGAGCCTGGTGGGGGCTGCTCGAGAAGGCAGAACTGGTTTTGTTGGCCTCTGCCTGCCTTCCTGATGGGCCTCCTGCCACACACCCCTCCGTCCATCAGTCTCTAGAAGGCAAAGCTGCCTGTGCCTCTGGGCCTTGCAGGAGCTGTTCTTCCTATCAGGAAAGCATTCCACATCCCAGCCCTCCTGGCCTTCCGGCTCCGTCTTGCCCCTCAGAAGTCTTATTACACTCCCCATATTTACTTAATCTCCTACAGTTAAGACTGTAGCATCAGAATCAGGGCGGACAGAGCCTGGCTGGTCCTCACCCCTCCTCCATCTCCTCTTCGGCCCTCCCCATCCCAGGCTCCAGCCCCCGCCATCCGCAAGCCGATTCCCTGGGTGCCTGGCACTCTGGGGATCTGGACACGTGGTCCCCTCTGCCCTCTGCTTCACTTGTAGCCATCTCTCAGGTCTTGGCCTGGATGTCACGTGTCAACCTCCATCTGGGCTGGACCCCGCCCGCATTATGTGCTTCCGCAGCACGCTGTGACTAAGTGGGTACCGGGCAGGCACATCTGCTCTCTCAGGGGCACCAACCAGGAGGGTCCCATTCCATTTGATCTGAGAAAAGGCCCACAATGGGAACAGATGCTCACTCTCCAAAAGACATGAAGGCTATGTCAGCTACAATGCCTCACCCATCAAGGGTCACTGTGAATGTTTTGGTGTTTTTCTATTCTAATCTTTTTTTCTACATGCACTCTAATGCATGGTAACAAAAACATTAGCAAATAGTTACCGAGTCTTGCTTCGTGCCATTCATTCTCACACATGCACATTTGTGACCTTTTGACTCGGCATCATACACTGCTCTAGGTAGTGATGTAGAGGAGCGATCCAGAAAAAGACCACAGCGCTTATATTTTACTGGTGCAAGCCAGTCAAGAAACTAGCAAAAATGCACGAGGAATGGCGGAAAACATGCAGGGCCGAGGCACACTTGGGAAGAGGTGTGCCGATCTCATCTGCATGCAGTGGGAACCACTGGAAGATTTTAAGCAGCGACAAGTACATACGATATGCATATTCCCAGTCCTTCCTGGAACATTATTAGCAGGTGGGTATTTTCCCCCACTTTTACAAACGAGGAAATGAGGCTGGAAGAAGAAATGTACCCAGTATCACAAAGCTAACGCTCAGCACAGACAGTGCTTTTGAGCAGGGGTGTGACTCAGAACCCATGTTCTGAAGAGGTCACATATGCTGTCATCCCTGTCCTGCAGAGAGGCCAGGACAAGGCTGTGTCAGAAGAAACAAGGATCCACAGAGCTCAGAGACAGGAGAGAGAGGAGATGTGTCTGGGCCTCTACATATGTGGTCTGGCTAGGGACGTCCTTACCTTGCAGGCTCGGTAGAGGAACTTTTTATCCTGCGTGAGATGGTACAGGGACAGGAAGGAGTAGCCATTCCCAGCAGTCCCATGGCAGATCCCGTATCCCTTTCGGAGCAAACCTCGCTGCCAAATCACATCACTGCATTCCATGGCCTCTTTCAGGTATTTCTCCTCCTTAAAAACCTAGGCAGCAAAGAAACAAAGCAATCAATGGAGAATGAGTAAATCCTGTCCCATTCTGGTTAAAAAATTACATGATGTTAAATAAAACCCACTGGCAACACAGCACACAGTACCTTACAATCTTGATCTATCAGCATATTCTCCTTGTCCTCCTATTTCATAGTTTTGTAGAAGTAATTCTAAAATTTAGCTAAAATATTAATAAAGTAAATCATTCTATTTTTCTTGGGACATATTTTCTCTTATCAAAGGCAAATCAAGGCATAGATAATTCTACAACATGTGTTAGTAGGGCAAGAATGCTCCCTACCCTGGGCCAGTGCAAACACCCCGGATACCCAGGGCACTCTACACCACCAGGGACAGGGCAGTCTGTCATAATGCATCCCGAGGAGGCCCGTACAGGCTTTTGTGGTGCCGAGCAGGCATGCGGGCTGCAGAACCTCCTGGCACTATCTGCACTGAGCAGTCCACAGGGATGAATGACTACAGAAGCAAACAAGACTGGCAGAGGCAGCTGTCTGTTTTCGCCTCCACGACTCCCTTTCAAAGCTTCTTCTCTCTCTCCATTTCCTTGGCTGCTTCCCTGGCCCTCTTCTCAGTCTGTCGTTAGTCACCTGCACCTGCTGAGTAACTCGGGCCCCTCTAGTGCAGATGAGTGTGGACAGTGAGTGGAGGCATGGTGGTCATCCCAGGAGATCCATCTATGGCGACAATCAGATCCCTCTGCTCGGCGGGGCAAGGAGGGAGTCCAGACCTGATGGGTTTGGAGAGGCACAGGGAGAGTCAATGCTCCCAAGGTGTCAGGCTGCTGGAGTGAGAGCAAGCCCCTTCCTCACAAAGGCAGCTGGAATGCCGGCTCTGGGGTCAGTTGCCTGAGTCTGAATCTCAGGTCTGCCTGTCACCTTCCAACAGTGTGACCTGGAGTGAGTCCCTGAAACTCCAGGTCTTGACTTTCTCAACTACAAAAGGATAACATTTTTCACCTCAGTGGCCACGCCTGCCCCATGCTAGGATGACTGGACTGAGCTGTCACAACAGAGACTGTGTGGGCAACAAGACTGTTTATTTCCTGATCTTTACAGAAAGTTTGCTGCCCCTGACTCTCAGGGGTTTCCTAACTTATTTGGCTTACTGCCCCCGTTTCTGAGAAAAAAAAAATTACTCAGTGCCCCGTCTCTGGAAACGTGCCTTCTGTAAGAAACTAAACAGAGAGATGTAGTGACGAACTTGTGCTCTTTATCTTTGCTTTGTTTCTGCACCCCAGGGGGCAGCACTGCCCACTTTGGGAACCTATGGATCTGAACAATACTTTCAACTATCCAATCAAATTGACATTTACAGAAGACTATGCCCAACAACTAAGGCACATGTTTATTTATTTTATTTTTTCCGTACTAGGAATTGAACCCAGGGGCATTCTACTTGTGAGTTACACCTTCACCCCTTTTTAAATTTTTATTTTGAAGTAATGTCTTGCTAAGTTGCTGAGGCTAGCCTCTAACCTGTGATCCTCCTGTCTCAGCCTCCCAAGTACAAGATTACAGGGATATGCCACCATATCTGGCAAAGAATACATATTCTAATCAAATGGCCCTAGTACATTCACCAAGAGAGACTAAATTATGGGCCATAAAGTAAGTCTAAATAAATTTTAAAAGATTTAAGTCATAAAGAATGTTCCCTGATAATAACTATAAACATAACAAATAATAAAAATAAGATATCTAGATAATTCTCAACTATCTGGAAAATATACAATACACTTTTAAGTAACCTGTGGATGTAAAGAGAAATCTTAATGGTAACTAGAAAATGGAAAATTTAAATGACAGAAAATATTCAGGGATGAAGCTAAAGCAGTGCTCAGAGGAAAATGTGAAGCTTTAAATGCTTGTATGGGGGAGGGGGGTGTATGAAATCAATGACCTAAGGCTCTACTTTCAAAAGTAAGAGCTGAGTGTGGTGGCACACACCTATAACTCCAGGATTCTGGAGGTTGAGACAGGAGGATCACAGGCCAGTGAGACCCTGTTTCCAAATAAAATATAAAAAAGGAAAAAGGCTGGAGGTGTAGCTTGGAGATAGAATGCCCTGTGTTCAACCCCTAGTACCGAAAAAAAAAAAAAAGGAACAAATTAAATAAAGTCAATAGAAGGAAGTTTTAAAGAAAAGAAAAAAGCCAGGTACAATGGTGCATGCCTAGTATTCCGTTGCATGCCTAGAATTCCAGTACTTGGGAGACCAAGACAGGTTGCAGGTTCAAAGACAACCTCAACAACTTAGTGAGGTTCTCAGCAACTGAGTGAGACTTTTTCCAAATAAAAACTAAAATAGAGCTGGGGGTGTAGCTTGGAGGTAGAATGCCCCTGGGTTCAATCCCCTGTGTGTGTGTGTGTGTGTGTGTGTGTGTGTGTGTCTCTCTCTCTCTCTCTCTCATACATTAATAAGTCCATTATTATTACTGAATATATTAACTAAATATTAATAAGTACATTAATATTTTTCAAGTACTTAAAAACTTTATGCCTTCATAAGAATACTTGAAGAACTTATAATTTTTTATGCTGAGATAAGAAACTGTTAAAGTTTGACGTAGCTATAACTTGAGAGAAAACGCAGTCTAGGGCTGTGTGTCTAGTTCTTCAACTCTGCGGGTGCCCCAGTCAAGCGCCACGCTCTGCCCACTCAGCAGATCGGAGGGAAGTGCAGTCCCTGGTCTTCCAGGCCTCACCAGGCAGGAAGGTGTGGTCTAATCCCACTTCCTGCAGTTCATGAAGGCTTACTTTTGCTCCCAATTGTACAATCATATTATTTATGCTTTTGAAATGATCATGCGTCCTTCCTGTCCCCAGAAGGCTGTGATATTCCTTTCTCATGTTTGAGAATCTCAATGTGGAGGACTATATAAAGTTGAAATGCTATGGGGTTTAACCTTTTTTTTTTTTTTGCGGTACTGGGGATTGAACTCAGGGGCATTCTACCTTCGAGCTACACCCCCAGCCCTATTTTTTATTCTTTATTTTGAAACCGAGTCTCACTAAGTTGCGGAGTGCCTCACTAGGTAGCTGAGGCTGGCCGTGAACCCAGATCCTCTGGTCTCAGCCTCCCGAATGCTGGGATTACAAGCTTGCGCCACCACGCAGGGCTTGGGGTTTAACCTTTTTGACTCTGTACTTTCTACCTGACAGCAGTCTCTGTTGGGATCAACAGGGCAGGGGAGGGGCTGGTGGGATCTGAGCAGAGGCTCTGCAGGGAGTCTGCAGTGCCTGCTCTCTTCCAGTGACCCAGGGACCGGCAGCCATGGAAATGGGTGTGTGTGGAGGGTGGAACTGCCCAGGATGGAGGGCCCCCCAGGAAGTCCTGCTGCTGATCACGTGCTGCTGCCCAAAGCTGCCCCACAACAGGGATTATCAGCTACCTACAGGCTGCAGCTGCAAAAGCTGATCCTCTTCAAATTGGAGGGGTAAGGGAGTTTGAAGAACAAGAGGTTCCCAGAGGTTCCTAGCATTCACATCTGCTCTGAAGGCCACGGGCCCTGTCTGCACTGTGGAGATCACGCTCACACTTCATTGCTGGAAATCTGTAATACTAAACACATCTGCATGCACTGAGCTACCAGTGGTTGAAGTACCAAAGAGGAGAGGCAGTGATTTGAACAGAATTACGTTTTAAACTTAAAAGCCAGGGTAATGTTAAGATGAATCATTAAGCTGGGCATGGTGGCCCACGCCTGTAAGCCTAGTATTTAGGAGGCTAAGACAGGCAGATCACAGGTTTGAGGACAGCATCAGCAACATAACAAGACTTTAGCAACCTAGTGCAATCCTGTTTCAAAAAAAAAAATTTTAAAAAGGGGTTGGGGGTTTGCCTGGAAGTAGGACGCCCTGGGTTCAATCCCATGAACCACACACCCACACAATGAGTCAGTCAGTTCTGATTTTCAGAGTAGATTTCATTGTGCTACATAATCAACAAATGTAACTTTCTGAGTCATTTCTAAATGTTCAGATCTTTTATAGTACTTGAAAATTTTTGGTGTCATTATTGTAGTAAAACTAAAAAATTCTAAGAAATTATCCTATATTCATGAGTTAATTCCTCACAGTTTTTCTAAATAATTTATTATAGTTAGTCATAAAGGAAAAGTAAAATTGATTTGATAACAGTTCTTTCGCTATTTTCATGCAGAAATATGAATTCTGGTCCATTAATTTCATCTTTTTCTACAAAACAGATCTTGCCAAAATACTGGATTGAATACAGCAATCACTGAAGTCATAGTTGTACATTTTTACTGATATATGAGCAACAATCCCTAACACTGACTCCTATAAATAAAGATGTTTTAAACAAACAATAAAATTGCAAAAGAAGTATTGTATGCTTTCAACTTCCTTTATAAATCTTAGTCCAGGACAGAAATCAATACCATTCTTAAAATTGTGCCCAAATATGTCTAGAACCTACTAGAATTAATCAGTGAAAGTACTCTCTTCTTTTCTATTAAAATCCCAGATTATTTGATCACCATTCTTATTTTCTGTTAATAATTTTATAAGACTTTAAATTCAATTGTAAAACTTCTTTTTTTTTTCTAGTGCTGAGGATTGAGATCAGGGGCATTCTACCTCTGAGTTATACCCCTAGCCCTATTTTATTTTTTTATGTGGAATCAGGGTCTCAGTTGCTGAGAGCCTCAGTATGTTGTTGAAGTTGTCCTCGAACTTGTAATCCCCTGCCTCACCGGTGCTCCAAAGTACTGGGATTACAGGTATGCACCATCACACCTGACCTACTCGTAAAAGTCCTTGAATAATCATAATTATAATCCAGCAGTAAAGGCATATGTAGGCAAGACTGTGATGTGAGAAGGCGAAGGGAGCCCCTGCACATCCTGCTTCCCACGGCGGCACTGGGTCCTCATCGACACCAGAATGAGAACTGTCACCATCCTGTCTGATGTCTTCTTTACACAAGAACATACAAACACAGGTGCAGCACTAACCCCAGGGTGGTGACCACTGACATCCTATTTGCTTTGTGACACATTCACTCCTGAAGGCTGCTGGTGTGCAGTCAAGTGGGCCTAACACCTCCAACTGGATGTGGGGGTGACCCCCTGGGGCCTCAGTACTGACCTTATAGGCTTGCATGAGCATGTGGATGACGCCCGGGGCACCATGGCACCAGTGCACCAGCCGGTCCGTTTCATTGCTTAACGAAGATGGATAGTTCCCAGACCGGAACTTTTTGTGGCGCACATAATCAATGCTAGGCTTCACCATTTCTGTCAAGGTTTCATGGTCCACTTTTGCTGCTGGCTTTAAAGAAAGAAAAACAAAGGGATTTCTTTTTTTTCTGAGATTCTTTTTAAACTGGCTAATATTATAAAGCATCAAGTTACCTAGAATCCTGAAGAACAGATAGAGTTAAATTCAGTTATCTGTTTTTTAAAGACTTAGGTAGCCCCTTCTGAAGTCTTTTGAAGACATATCAGTGCTACAGTGAGCACATTTTATCTTCACTCTGTTGAATCAGGACCATTGCTTGAGAAAAATCGCCCTGTGTAGCACAGCAGTGAAGGAGAATAGTCACCTAGAACGTGAGCGATTTTGTTTTGTTATTTTGCTTTCCTTGATTTCCCTCCAGGTGGCTCTTGCCTCCTAAAGGCCAAGTACTCCACTTCTCCTGAATCTATGAATTGGCTTTGTCACTTTATGCAAAGCGTCTAACCTTGGTTTCCTCGGGGGATAATCATGGCACTTAACTCCCAAGGAGAAGATGAGGAAAAATGCATGCTTCATTCTTCACCCAATAATTTGTGTGTAATAGTAGTTATTACTTACTGAAAGCACCAATTAAATCTTACCTATTAGAATTTACATTACAGTTTTACTATAGGAAGCAGTAAAACACACTTGGAAACTATTTACTGATTTGAGCCATTGCTTTTGAAAAGGAAACACTCAAAGGGTCACAAGATACACAGATTCCTTGGTGTGACATATTAACGAGCCATGCAAATCTGCACGTTTATAAAGCCTGGGGCAGAGGATCAATCCATGGCCGTCAACTTGATTTTCATTTAGTTTTGATGGCAAATGCCCAGAGGGGATATAAATTATAACTGTGAACTGAAATATTGCTTTAAAATTCTTATTATTTTCTTAAAGCCAAGAAAATCTATAACACGATACATTGTTCTATAAAATGAAATGAAATCTCATTTATTTAACAAAAGGTTAACTTTGTTAAGCACAAATAAAATAATTTTTTGTTTCGTACTGGGGATTGAACCCAGGAGCATTCTACCTCTGAGCTACACCTGCAGTCTTATTTTATTTTTTATTTTGAAACAGGGCCTTGCTAAGTTGCTGAGGCTGTCCCTAAACCTTGACCTCCTGTTTCAGCCTCCCAAGTACTGGAATTACAGGCATGTGCCACCATACCCAGCTGAAAAAGAAATAACTTAAACAAAGGCCAATGTTTCTAAATTTCACAGAAATAAAACTACTTTAATATGTTTTAAAATTTATGTATTAGAAAATCTTTACATTCTCCTGACAAGCACTTAGAGAATGTATTAGATTTTTTTCAAATTATACATTATTATATATATTTCTAAAAGGCCAAGTGAGACTTTAAATCTAGTTTATACAGGTAATATATTTAAATAGTTTTATTTTTATTTTTGCTTTATTTTGTAGTACTGAGATTTAACCCAGGGATATTCTACCACTGAGCTACCTCCCTAGTCTTTTTTATTTTACTTTGAGATAGAATCTTGCTAAGCTTCCCAAGCTGGCCTTGAACCTGCAATTCTCCTGCCTCAGCCTCCTAAATTGCTGAGCTTACAGGAGTACATTACTGTTCCTGGCTCATTTAAATACTTCTAAAGTCTGAAAATGTTTAGAAAGCTTATTTCAAAGGACAAGAGCCAGTGTTTCTTCCCAGACACAACAGAGTTGGTTTTTTTTTTTGTTTTTTTGTTTGTTTTGTTCTTAGCCATTTCCTCATATTTCTAAACAACATATACATGATTACATTGTAACTTACTAATTACTTCCTAATTTTAGACCTCACCTATGGGCTACCCCTGTGGCAGGTGGATACTGCTTGCTCCTGAGACAAGGAATATGCTAAAGTTACATATATTCTTTTGTAAGTTTTAGTTTTTCCTAAAGTTAGTAACTTTCTCACTTTATGTGCTTAGTTTTCTTTGAGTTGCCATCTAAGCTTTTTCATATCTACCAATGTTTCCCTAAAGTCTCTCCTTATAATTTTACACAGTCACATCTACTGTGATTTTTTTTTCCCATGGAGATATCCGTGTGTGGGGTGTGTGCACGCCTGTGTGTGTGTGTGTGTGTGTGTGTGTGTGTGTGTGTGTGTGTTATTGGGGACTGAACTGAGGGGCACTCCACCACTGAGCGATACTCATAGTTCATAGTCCTTTTTAATTTTGTGGTACTGAAGACTGCACTCAGGGGCATTCTATCTCTGAGCTATACCCTCAGCTCTATTTTACTTTCTATTTTGAGACCAAGTCTCCTTAAGTTGCTGAGGTCTTGCTAAGTTTCCTTGAACCTGCAGTGCTCCTGTCTCTGCCTCCCAAGTCCTGGGATGACAGGCATGTGCACCAGGCCCCAATCTTAATCAGCTGCTTCCCAGGTCTTGTACACAGGTGTTGTTCTGGGACTTCCATCTGCCGCTTCGAGGACATTCCATGCCCTCTCTCTTGTATAGAGCCTCTTTCTTGGATTTTGTATCTTCCTCTTTCTTAGTGAACTCGCTTCTTTGGGTAGATATTACATTCCAGTAGTTTCCTGAGACAGGGTGCAGGGGAATTAAAAGCTTTTTAGACTAGTTGCTTAAAATTGTCTTTGTTCTACCCCACATTTAATTGAAATTTTCTTAGTAGAATGAAGTTCTTAGTAAAAAAAATCATTTTTACTCAGAACATGGAAGGTGTTTCCATTCAACCTTTAGCCCCAATGAAACTGTCTCAAATCCAGTGCCACTGAGGCCCAGACATGGTACTGACCTGTCTCTTTCCTCTGAAATTTTAAGCATGTCTGTGTCTAACATTTGCACAGTGATAGAGGTGGTGTGAATTTTTCTCCCATTCATTGTGCAACAACTTTATAGGCTTTTTTCAATATGGCAACTCACATTCTGTGAGATGGTATTCTTTTACATTTCTTACAATTTCCTCCCTACATCCTGCATCCTCCCTTACCAGATGCCCTAACAGATGCTGGACCTCCTGAATTAATCTTCTTACTTTCTTCTATTTCCCTCTCTCATACATTATTTCTGTCAGCTTTCTAAGGGGTTTGACTTTGAATTCTAAACATTATCATAATTTTTTAATTCAGCTATTATGTTTTTAATTTTCATGAGCTCCTTCTTGTACTTCAAATGTTTATTTCTTAGATGTAACAGCTTACTCTTATTTATACCAAAACATTAATTGATAATTATGGTGTGTGATTTTTCCTTTTCTTCCTACATTATGTTTTCTCTGAGTGTTTCTTTTTTCAACCTGTTTATCCTAAAGCTGGTGGCTTTCCTCAAATGTCTGGTCATTCTTTGGCTATAAGTCTATAATTCTGTATAAGGTAGTACAAATATCACTGAATATACCCTATGCCTAGGAGGGACTTGCCCAATAGCAGAAATCACTTTAGACTGAGTAGGTAGTGTTTTAGTCAGGGTTCTAACAGAAAAACAAAACCAATAGGCTTTAAGATAAAAATAGGCTTATTTTAAGGAATTGGCCCATGCACTGCAGAGACTTGATGACAAGGGTGGCCAGAGGCTGACAACTCAGGAAGGAGCCGCAGTCTAGGCTGAAGGTGTCCACTGAGGAACCAAGAAGGGCTGATGTTGCAGACGAGTCAGAAGGCAGTCTGAAGGAGAAGATTTTCTGGCTTTGGGAGGTCATCCTTCTGTTCTACTTAGACCTTCACTTGACTAGGTGAGGCCCACCTGCATTATGGAGGGCAATCTGCTTTACTGAAAGTCCACCAATTTAAAAGTAAACCTTATCTAAAAGCACCCTCACAGAAACATCCCAAATAATGTTGGTCCAATTATCTGGGCGCCATGGCTCAGCCAAGCTGACACATAAAATTAACCATCACAGATGGGTAGCTAACTTTTTAAATGGGGCCTTTCAAATGGTTGTGTCTGTGCATCTTTTATTTGAGATAGCTGCTTCTCACCTGGGCTGGGGAGAGGGGTGCCGAGGCCCCTCTCGGGCTGGGGAAGGGGGGAGCTGAAGCACCTCATGGGCTGGGGGTGGGAGTGCCAAGGCTCCTCCTGGGCTGGGGAAGGGGAAGGTGGTGCTGGGGCAGAGGCCATCTCACCAACCAGACCATGTGGACTTCCATTAAGCCCCTGGCTCTCCTCTACGACAGGCTTTCTGCAATCAGAAGAGCAGGTTCAATTCTCCCAGCCTATCTCCTTGTCTCCTAGTCACCCCTCCATGCTGGCTGGACATGCTAAGGGCCAGCCACAGGCCCTCACAAAGGGGCTGAAGCAGCCTGCTTGCTGCCCAGCCCTGGCCCACTGGGCAGTGTCCCTTCGCATTCCTCTGGGCTGGGGCTCTCCAGGAGACACTGGCTTGCTTTTTGCTGGCGGCCTCTTCTCAGGCACTTAAGTGGTGTGATCTTCCTGCTAGGTCATTTTTTATCCTTTCACTTACTTTCAGTTACATATTCTTAGTTTGGGACCCCAGATGTCTCGTAGTTTTGTCAAAAGAATCGGGGTTTCTATATTTTGTTCTGTTGATTTGACAGAACCTTCAAGAGAAGAACTGCCTTTGTTCTGCCATTGTGAAGGGGAAGTCTATGTAAGTGATGATTTAAAGGTTTTTGTAGTTCTGAGCACTTCCAAACATTGCAGGCCCATGCCACTGGAGGCAGAGGAGGCGTGGCCAGGAAGGCCCATAGTCCACTCTGGCTGTCGCCCCATCAGCCCAGCTGGCCTGACACCTCTGGAGGCGCTGGTGCGCATTCCCAAACGGAGTGCTTGCTAAACAGTGTGGACTGAGTTCTTCACTTTAAAAGCAGAGGAATCCAAAATCTTGTGACTTATATTTCCATGGAAGAGATGCCTAACATGTAAACAGGTCAATATGAATGCCTGAATCTAAACCACATCAGTGTGGTCCTTGAAGCAATGCGTTTCTTCCGAGCACTGTCATCTAAAACAAGAAAGTACTGTAGCCACTAATAAAACATTTTTCTGGGAGAACAGAGTAAATAGTGTGACGGGCTATTTTATGTGTCAATGTGACTGGACCACAGGGTCCCCAAATGAAACATCATTCCTGGGTGTGCCTGTGGGTTGATTGCTAGACTAAGTAAAGTAGGCAGCCCTCCACAAGGTGGGTGGGCACCATCCGATCCTCTGAGGGCCTGAACACAACCAAAGCTGGAGGAAGCAGGAAGAAAGGAAGAAGGAGGAAGAAAGGAGGGAGGAGGAAGGAAGAAGGTGGCCCTTTTAGTCTGCCTATTGAACTGGCCTTCAGCCTCTTCCTGCCCCTAGGCTGGGATTTACACCCCATGTGCCTAAAATTACAAGTGGCAGACTGGAAGACTGTCGGGCTTCTGGGTCACCATAGCTGCACGGAGCCAATCTCTATAATAAACACCCTCAGGGGTGTGTGTGTATACGTGCACGTTTATATCTCCTCTTGCTTCTGTTTCTCTGGAGAACCCTGACTAATACATTCACAAAATCTATTAACTGAGTCGGGTGTGGTGGTTCAAGTCTGTAATCCCAGTTCTTGGGAAGCTGAGGCAGGAGGATAACAGGTTTAAGGATAGCCTCAGCAATAGAGTGAGATTCTTAGCAACCTAGTGAGGCCCTGTTTCAAAGCAAAAAATAAAATAGGGCTGAGGGGTGTAGCTTGGAGGTAGAACATATAAGTGTCCTTCTGAAATGAGGTGAAACTCTGGTTGTTTTAGAAACACATGCCAGTACTAGTAAAAAAAATCCATAATTGGAACATGCATACTTTACTTTCTACAATATAAACAAAGACAACGAATTACCAAGAAAGAAAGTCTTGGTCGTATTTGGATATGAATTTCTTGTTTTCCTTTAGTCAGTAGTAGCATGTGTAGTAGATTTAAAAAAAAAAAAATGCTGGGAGTAGTTGTGTACTCTTGTAATCTCAGTACTTGGGGAGGCTGTGATAGAAGGATCAGAGATTAAAGGACAGCCTCAGCAACTTAGTGAGACCTTCTACAACTTAGTGAGACAGTTTCAAAATGAAAAAAAAAAAAGAAAGAAATAGATCTGGGGTTGTAGCTCAGAGGTAGAATGGCCCCAGGTTTAATGACCAGTACCACTAAAAAAAAGTAAGAAAAAAAGATATTTGAAGTAAAACTTTTTAAAAGGAATACTTAGGATTTTGTTCAAAGATATCTAAATTCTAATCCATTGTGTAGAATAAAGAAAGGCTTAATTTAAAAAACAAAGCGGCTATACACTGAGCGTGGCCTGGTCCTGGCCACTGGTAAGCACAGGTCGAGGTGACACCTGGGTGGTCTCACTGCCCCATGCTGGTTCTCAGTTCAACAGGTGTTAGGGACGGTCAAGGGATAAGACCATAACAGTGATCACCGAGAGCAGGTTGGGGGTATCGGCCTCAAAGGTCTGCCTCAGCCTGGATTCAAGACTTGTTTCTCCCTGAAGACTGTCCCCATTAAAAAACTTTCTATTTTAACCAGCAGGAAAAGGACAGAAGAAAACTGTGGGCAATAAACAACTAATCTGGTGCAAAACCACGTGCAAATATACTCTTAGGAATTCATTGCTTGGGGCTTACAGAGCAGAGTTCAGCATATGTGATTCAAAGCAGGAGACTCATTGCAATTCCACCTGCTTGGCTTGTCTAAGAATTTCATTTCCCATTCGTATCTGACCTAATATTCTACATGTGGTCAGAGTATTAGCATTTCAGTCTTGCCACTTACCTGCATTAACATGTAGTAGATCCCAGCCATGCCGTGGGCTGCTCCAACATACTGCTTCCTGTGCCACTGATACAACAGGGGACAGCGCTCGGTCTTCCTTTCTTCCCTGGACAAGGCCTTCCCGGATTCAATGATAGCACTGACCACCTAGAGAGACAACGTGACAGCATGAATCTGAAGAGCTAATCTGTTCTGGTGTAGTTAACACTAACCACTAATGTGTGTGTGTGTGTGTGTGTGTGTGTGTGTGCGTGCGCGTGCATGTATGTAGAAAGAAAGAGCGCAAAAAAGATTATTAAATCTAAACATCTTTAAGAAATTCATACCTAATGGAGCTATTTTTATTTCATAAATTAGTAAATGTTGGTAGAGGAATCATAAGACAATGTTAGAGTAGAAAAAGATAGTAGGAAGTCTAACCAAGGAATCCAAAGTTTTTGTATGAAAAATGTATTAAAATCTAGAAAGACTACCTATTAAAAATGGCCCAGGCTTCTTAGTAGCTTGGTAGTTGCAAAGTTTTCTCAAGTCTGGCAAGTGTGTCTTGCAAGAAGGCTGGAGGAATGGCCTTCCTGACGAGCAGTGAATGAAATGTCAGACACCGTTTCTGGAAGGGTCAGGGTCATGTAGCAGCCACCGACTGCTTCCTCACACCCATGTTCCTCTCATCCTTGGGGAAGAGTGGGTATCGGGCCTCCAAGCTAGCAACAGCCGCATGCAGCCCCCCAAGCTGTGGCACTGGGCGTGAGCACAGGTGCCATGAGCAGGGGCAGCTGGAGCCCTGGGGGAAAGGCTGTCTCTGCTCCGCCTCCCCTCCCCTCCCCAGGCACAGGGACCAAGCTGGCATGGCTCGTAGGACAAGAGAGTGAGGCAGAAGGGGATAGGTGACAGCTACATTCACCTCAGACACCTCCCAAGAGAGAAGTAAACATTCATTCAGAAGCTGCTGTTGCTTAGTTCAGTAAAACCAGCTGAATTGATAAAGGATGGAGAAGAATATAAATGTTTAAAAATATTCCTTAAGAGAAAAACAGTATATTTTAATTTTTATGAGCTGCATTAAACAAGAATCCTATGATAACAACAGCTTTGGATGCTCATAGGTCTCAGCAGTCCCGCAGACTGGCCACAGTACCTCTTTAATAGCCGACTCACGCACCGTCCCGGGGCCGATCTCTGTGTTCAGGTACAGTAAGGCGTACAGATAACCTGCCCGTCCATACAACAGCTCGTCCGGGAGCTCTGACTCTTGGGAGACAATGGTTCTGTGCAGCTGCAAAAGTCTGACAAACAAGAAAAACTCTGTTTTCCAGAAAATGTCTTAGTACCTCTTCCAGAATTAGTAATCCTATCATTTAGGTGTTACCTGTTATTAATTTATTTATTTTTGTGGTGCTGGTGATTGAACCCAGGAATATTCTACCTCTGAGCCACACCCCAGCCCTATTTTATTATTTTATTTTGAAATAGGGTCTAAGTTGCTGAGACTGTCCTCAAACCTGCAATCTTCCTGTCTCAGCCTCCCAAGTACTATTATTTATTTTTAAATTTAAAACCATGATTTAAAACCATACCCCCCCAGCCCAGAAAATAACTAAAATATCTCCATTTTACTAATTCTTTTTTCAAATGTCAAAATTAAGAACACACTATCTGAGCCAGGGCTTGAGAATGAGCTTGAATTCTTCTATCTTTCAATACTGACTGACAGGTGCCAACTACTCCAGCAGACCCTAGGAACGAGCTGTGATCTCTGCTTCAGGAAGGAACGGAAACCACAGAAGCTTATATTCTGCCCTGTTTCAAAAATAAAAAATAAAGTAGGGCTGGGGGTGTAGCTCATCACTCCTCAGTAGCATAACTAGTCAGTTGAAGGTCGAGTCTAAGACTAATTTAGTTATTCTCGTGCATCTAAGACAGGTGAGCTAAATTTCATGCTTGGAAGGCAACCAAACATTATTTAGGAAAAATGATTATAGCCTCTAGGAAATTAAGGCCCACTCAGGTTTCAATGGAAGGAGGGCACAGGATCCTGTTGTTACACCCAGATGAACATACAAACACTGCACTTCTAGGGGACGCCTATTTCCAATAGTAGACTAACTAAAAAGCAATTTCTGCTTTGAACTCATTTCTACAGCAAGAGGTTCAGCTAAGCATTTGGAGAAAATGCTGGCCACCGTAACAACTCACTTTGTGATGCACTCCTGGGACTCGGAGTCACTTTTGAGCTTATGATATATCACGGCTCCTACAGCAAGGGGCCCCGCATCGCCACAGAGGAAAGTGACCCTGCGGCCGCTCAGGTTCCGGAGTGTTCTCTTCACATAATCCAGGGATCGCAGCAAGTAAGTCTGGTCACAAGTTACCCTGTACAGCTGCAGGTACAAAAGGGCTATGCCTGAAACGACACCCATGGAAAGCATTACTACCTTCCTTCGCCTTCAGGATGGTGCTTTGTAATGACGCGAAATACCTTCTTCTATGTGAACATCAAAAATTACATATGGCTGGGTGTGGTGGTGCATACCTGTAATCTCAGTACTTGGGAGGCTGGGACAGGAGGACTGCAGGTTTTCGGCCAGCTTCAGCAACTTAGCAAGGCTCTCAGCAACTTAGTGAGACCCTGTTTCAAAATTAAAAAAAAGAAAAAGAAAATAGGGCTGGGGGTGTAGCTTAGAGGTAAAATGCCCGAGTTCCATTCCCAGTATCACACACACACAAAATGTAAACTAAAAATTCATATGAAGCTGGGCAGTGTGGTACACTCCTGTAATCCCAGTACTTGGAAGGCTAAGACAGGAAGACTCCAGGTTTGAGGCCAGCCACAGCAAATTAGTAAACCCTCAGTGTTTAAGCAAGACCCTATTTCAAAATAAAAATAAAAGGGCTATGGGTATAGCTCAGTAGAATGCTCTTGGGTTCAATACCCAGGGACACAGATGGACACATGGACACACACACACACACACACACACACACACACACACAGCTATTACAATGTTCTGACTACCTGGTAAAACAGTGAGAATGTAAAGGTTCAGGCAAGTTAACTTTGAAATTATGTTTTTGATGTGAGGTATAATACTGGTTGTTCAATTATTATCTTAAGTGCATGTGTGGGGGGCACTGGAGATTGAAAGTAGTAGTATACTACTTCTGAGCTACACCCCAGCCCTTTTTAATTTCTTATTGTGAAATAGGGTCTCACTAGGTTTCTGAGAGTCGTGCTAAGTTGCTGAGGCTGGTCTCCAACCTGCAATCCTCCTGTCTCAACCTCCCAAGTACTGGGATTACAGGTGTCAGCCAACAGGCCTCATTTATCTTTAAAATTTAAATAAAAACCTTTATATGTACAAATGAGTCAAACTGAGTATAAGCAATGGGTTAAACGGTTTATGCAGCAGCCAGAGAAACCATTCAAGTACAACTTGTCACAAATTAAAGCAACAGCAAAAACAAAATTGAAACAAACCACCTGACTTTGAGGCATTTGCTCTTATTACACATTCTCACAGCTACATATTATGTTAAATGCATACTGCTACAAAAATATAGCATACTGCACTTAAAGCTCAAACTTCAGGAAGAAAGCAATGTTTGTAGAAATAAAATCCCAAAGCATAACTCAGTGAAGGCACAATTTAAGACTTCATTTCATGGGCACAATAACTTACATTTTAAAAGAAAAGAGAATCTCATATCCAAGCATTACATCTCATAATCTAAGAATACTACACACCAGTCACTTCTATTCCATATTCCCACCTGTCCAGCCAGTGTATGCAGAACAGTCATGAGGGTCGGCTGTCTTCAGCCCTTCCTCCATCTGCTGAAGAAGATCTTTAATTTTTGTCTGGATCCGCCTTATGAAATTATGAATGATCTAAGAAGCAGAAGAGAGAAATCTAAGTTTCACAAGAGTAGGGCAACACCATAGTAACTACCTAAGGTGCATGAACAGAACAGAGAGAAGCCGTCCCCCTCAGCCTCCCAACACCTCACTGCTAGAGCCCACCTTGGCTTGCACAGGGTTGGGGTTGGAGTGAGATGGATAATAACTCTTACGTAGGATCACAAAAAAATAACTTGTGGAAACCAAAGGCAAAAATCAGACAAAAAATATAAGGTGGATTTGACTTCACAAACATTTTAGTTTCTATAAGGCAAAGAACATAAGGTGTTTAAAAACTGATGACAAAGGGGAAAGAAATACTTGTAATAAAAAAGATTATAAATTTGGGAGGCTGAGTCAGGAGGATCCAGGTTCATGGCCAGCCTCAGCTACTTAGTGAGACCCTCTACAACTTAGTGAGACCCTGTTTCCAAATAAAAAATAAAAAATAGGACTGGGGGTATAGCTTGGAGGTAGAATGCTCCTGGATTCAATCCCCAGTACTACAAGGAAAAAAAGATTATAAATAAAAAAGAACAATACAGAAAGACTCCAAATTATTAATGCACCTTATACAAAGGAAAAATCTAATGATGAAGATATGTAAAAACGTTCAATCAAGAAGTCAGGCATGGTGGCGCACGCCTGTAATCCCAGTACTTGGAGGCTGACATAGGAGGATTGCAGGTTCGAGGACAGCCTCAGCAAGTACTATGACTCTCATCAATTGAGTGAGACCCCGCTTCAGAAGAAAAATAAAATAGGGCTTATGGTGTAGCTTGGAGGTAGAATATCCCTGGGTTCAATACCGAGTACCATACAAAAAAGAAAGTTCAAAACTATGGGGTTTGTACACAATGGAATTTTACTCAGCCATAAAGAAGAACAAAATCATGTCATTTGCAGAGAAATGGATGGAACTGGAAAACATTATGTTGTTAGGTTAGTCAGTCCCAAAACTAAAAAATCGGATGCTTTCCTTAATATGTGGAAGCTAGGGAGAAAGTGGGACATAAGAGGGACTCTATATGAAGGAGAAAATCTTAGATGAGCAAAGAAGGTGACTTAATTGAAGGTGATGGTGGGTGAAGGAACACCCTAATGTGCATGTTGTACTTTCACAAACATATCAATGGGGTGGGAATTGGGAAATGGTTAAATGAGAGATGTGTGCATGTATGCCTTAACCAGCTTGTACCTAACAAAGAGGCACGATTACAATGTACCAATAAAAAAAAAAAAGTTCAATAACTTAGTGATTAATAAATTGTAAATAAAATAAGTACCATAGAATATAAAAACTTAAAAAACAAAACAAAACAAAACCCTTAAATCCCAAGACTGCTGAGAGCAAAGGAAACAGGAGCTCTTAATCACTTCTGGTAGTCGTGCCCAAGACACACATGGACCTTCTTAAAAACACACTCGATAGAGTTGGGTCTCTTCTGCTTTTGCTGAATGTTTCAGTCAGCATTCTCACAGTTGGGACCCCAAATACCTGATGACCAAAATTTAGAGGAAAAAAGATTTACTTGCTCAGTTGTGGAGGTGTCAGTCCATGTCAGGCCAGGTCACATCTGCAGACCTCAGGGCATGGTGGCAGGAAACAGTGAGAGCCAGGGGAGGGGACAAAGGGCCTGTATATAGTCCTTGGGCCATACCCTACCTGCCTACCTCACCACCCAATAAGTCCATTAACCCATCAGCAGATTTATCCAGGATAAGATTAAAATGCTCATGATTTAATCATTTCACCTCTGAAGATGTTTACATTGTCTATACATTAGCTTTGAATACTGATTTGTTTTAAAAGTCTGTCTGCTATAACAGTTGCTGGGGGTTCTTAAAATCTGATTATGCTTGTAGAATTACTTTTTTTTTTTTTTTGCTTTTGTGCATTTTGAAGTTATTAGGCATACACTATTTTATGATTGTTAAATCTTCCTAACAAATTACCTCACTTTCATGATGAAATGTTCCTCTGTGGGACTGTAGAAAAATATCTCTATGCTTCTGTACAATTAGGGCCTTCAGGATATATTTTACTCAAAACTTTGGATGCTGGACTCAAACAGAATTTACTTACAGCAGATGTATAGTGAGAATTCCAAGAGGATTACTTAACCCTGGAGGCACACGTTTACATTTCAAGTGGAGACAACAGGCAGACATTTCTGACTTGGAAGACAGCGGGCTTGTCTTTCCATACAGAGATTAATGTACATTCCAAAGTGTTAGCACTATGACATTTTCAATGAGATGTTCTCATAAGGGGAAGGGGATGCAATTGCCCCTTTCCCCTTTATAAAAAGCACAGAAAACTTATTTTTTCCTCTGTCTCTATATGAAGCAGGCTTCATGCCTACAGGTCAGCTGACTGCCTTCACTGCAGCCCCCATAGGTAAGAACTGAGACCAGGGAGCCACTTGGTATTTGCTGTCTGGTAAATAACAAGAAATCTCAATGTAGGTATCTTCTGTGTACATTCAGGACAAAATTAATTAAAGGTAAATATTTAAAACCTAATACCCTCTTTATCTTCTTGCCATAAATCTGTCGTATGACATTAATATAGTCACTTCGGCTTTCTGATCACTTCTTACTGTGTCATCCATTTAGTCTCAACCTCTGTGCTCAGAGTTAAAGCACACCTCTTGGAGAACATATACTTAGCTCTTTTTGGTTTGTCTTGCAGTGGAGGCAGAAATCCCCTCACTACTCTTTGGTGTTTATGTGGACTTTCTGGCTACATCTTGGAACTGAGTTAATACAAGAGTTGACTGACAAGAGAAAAAGACATGTTTTATTAATTTTACATGTATATGGGGATTTTCACAAAAGTAATGTCCAAAGAAAATGACCAGAGCAAGATGTTTTCATTATTTTGAAGTGAAGAACAATACTTGTTGAAGGAACAACAGATAAATGGCTCTCTGGACTACACTAGGAAATTCTAGGATGTTACTAAGAGATTTATGGTGGGGATACAGGATGCTTCAATGAGTTTATTTATTCAGGTCCCGTACATCCCCAGTTGCCAGTTGTTATGATTCAATCTAAACATCCCACAAAGGCCCATATACTAAAGGCTGGGTCCCCAGCCCGTGGCACACTGGGAGGCGGCCCTTAGGAGCCTTTAGGAGGCGGAGCCTTGTGGGAAGAAGTTAGGTCACTAGAGGTGTGCCCTAGGGGGATATCAGGACCTCTGACCTCTGGCCTTTCCTCTCTCTCTGCTTCAGGTCACTGTGAGGGGGGCTCAAAAATGTGTTTCTATTGTAGAAGAGCAGTATATGCCACGCCAAAAAGCCGTATCTTTTTTTTTCCCGCGTACTGGGGATTGAACCCAGGGGCATTCTACCTCAGAGCTATACCCCCAGCCCTATTTTGCATTCTTTATTTTGAAACAGAGTCTCACTAAGGTGCAGAGGGCCTCACTAAGTAGCTAAGGCTGGCCATGAACCTGGGTCCTCCCATCTCAGCCTCCTAAGTACTGGGATTACAGTCATATCTTTTTGACACAAGGATTGTTCTGAGCTGAAGACAACTGAGAAGAAACTACAAAAAACAAAAATAATACAATACAAAAAAAAGCCTCTGTTTTCCCCTTTTGCCTAAAAGGACATTAATTTAAAAGTATTTGTCTTCCCCTCTCAACAAGTGAGGACCCCATTAAACACTATACCACTTGGAGAAGCCATTAAAAAAAATCTATGCAACAAATTCCCATTTATTTGTCAATTCTCTAAAGATGTACTTTTCTCTGCTGAAGAGACAATACAATAAGATTTCTAAACCATCTCTCTGAGGTTTACTCATTCCCTGGGTATTTCCTATTCATATAAATTAGTATAAATTAGTAAACCTCTGTTTTTCTCTGGATGACCTGTCTTTTGTTACAGAAGCTTATCTCAACTAAGAACTCCCAAAGGATAGAGAGAAAATTTTCTCTCCTACACTATTGTCTTAGTTCTTCATACACAAGGTAATTTTGTAAGGTGACTAGAATGGTAATTTGTAGTCTGTTTTCCTGCTTATATTGAATTGCAAATTTTGTTTCTTAGGCAGTCACTCTGGTCCTTTGTTATTTTGTCTCTAGCTAAGCTCTTTTTAATCTGTAGCTAACATGCAAAGCTCAAAATTTGGTGAGGCATACATTTAGACAAAACTTGGGAGTCCTTCTCTAGTTCATTCCTCTTCCCCATTGTCTTTAGATGCTACTAACTCTTCCTTTTATGAAAGATTTCCTTGTAGCAAGTAATGTTGTTTGATAGGATTTTACCCACAGAAGAACAAATCGTGAATGCTCTCAGTAGTACTAGAATGAAGAATCTTTTAGAGGAGGAATATGGTGGAACAGAGGAAGGCAATGCCTTTCAGTTGCTCTGAGATTCAGAACACAATCAGTGGGAAGACTGCTTCTTGGCAAAAAAAGAAAACAAGTCAAACCTCAACAGAAGAAAGACAGTTGAAATGCAGTTGAACTGGAAGCAGTACAAAGAGCAGAGGACTGAAAAAGAGCTCCAAGCATCTCATCTGGTGAGTGGAGTGGTGGCAGGAGCCATCTTGATAAGCCTGCACTAGAGCTGGAAGCTGCCAGAATCCAGAGGCTCTCAGACAAACTCAGGAAAGAAGGAGTTAACAAACTCCAGTAAAGAAGGAGCTAAATCTGTCAGGCCAGTGACTGCAGAGAATCAACACAAAAAAGCAATGCATTCTTCTTCTCTACAAGCTTGACAACCTTAAGACTAAGAATCTCCATACCACCCAGCCAAACCACCCAGTGAACTTCTGCAGCTGAACCTGTCTAGACCAAGAAACTACAGATCCCTCCTGCGGGGACCATGTGGCTACAACAGGCCTTGTCAAGACCACCATGAATCTCTAGCACACCCAGGCAAACTGCCCAGTGAAATCCTGTGACTGCAGCTGAACTTACTGGGATCAAGAAACTACAGACCCTTCTTACAGGGACCCAAGTGACCGCATCTGGGCTCATCAAGACAGTGAGTTTATAAATCATTCTAGCAGGAGCTTGCATGTCTGCAGGGACTCTCATGACAACAACCAAACTCATGATGCCTGTGAGTTTGCAAACCATCCCTGTAGAGGTTTTGGAGGGGGATATACATTCAATATAAATTAGCAGAGAGTCCCTAGGACACTAAAGTAAGACCTAGAGTTAGCAGTCTGCACCACCTACCCCTGTGGGATCTCCAGCAATCACCTAAGGATATTCATCACTGGTGTCTTTGGAACAAAATAACTCAGCCAACTGTGCTGCAAGCTCAGAAGGCTATAAACTCTGGCTTGTTGGAGTCCGAGCACCGTAAGTACCAAGGCTGGTGGCTGGCTTGGTCACATATGATCACAGCTGCCAGAGCAGCAGTGGTGTCCCTGGGGCTAAATAACTCTGCCACCCATGCCTCAGGCTCAGGATGGTACTATCATCTGAAGGAGTTTTGGCCCTGCAAGCAGGGAGGCCAGAGGCCAGAAGGATTTCACATAATCACAGCTGGCAGAGCAACAGCAGCAGCAGCAGCATCACTAGGGCAATTTAATTCAGACAGCCATGCTGCAGGCTGGGAATACTGAAATCTCTTGGCCAGTAGAGTTTGGGCCTGGTGATCACAGAGGCCAGCGGCTGACAGGATCTCACATGATCACAACCAGCAGAGCCGTGGTGGTGTCCCTGGGGCATTAAAGCCCAGCCATCCCAGCCATAGGCTCAGAATGTTATAATCTCTGGCCCTGCTGAGTTTGGACCTGGAGAGCATAGAGGCCTCCAGCCATTCAGAGACTGCTCCTTGCCTGCACTTGCTAAGTACGATACTTTGCAATAGAGGTTCTTGGGGATTCATTCAAAATTCTGATTATGAGACAAATTTGTTAAGGCAAATATATACTCCCACATAGGACTAATTATAAAGGGGCAATGAATAGATATAGAACTCCAATACAGAGAAGAGGATGCCAACACAATCCTGAAAACATGAAAACGAAGATTAATGAGGAAACAATAAACTCCCACAATTCCACAACAATGGAGATCACTAATATAGAGCTACAGAAAATGTGGTGATAATTCAGAATTTTAATCTTCAAAATAATCAAGGACCCTAGACATGAAAGCAGAACAAGTGTACAGGAAATGAAAGAACGTATCAATAAAAAAACAAAAAAATGAGGCCCTAAGTAAGAATAAAAAAGAGGCCCTAGGCAAAATGAAAGAAAATAAGTGAAATAAAGACCTCAATAGAAACCGCCTCTGGCAGAGTAGACCACATGGAAAATGGAGTCTCATTCTTTGAAAACAGCTCATTTAAAACTGACCATAAAGTCAACAATATAGAGAAGAAAATATGACAACATGACCGGAATATTCAAGAAATCTGGGATAATATGAAACAATTTAACTTACAGATAATAAGCAATGAAAAAAGTCTAGAAGCATAAACCAAGGAAATTAGAAAACTCTTCAGAGAAATAATATCAGAGATTTATCTAAACATGGAAAACGAAATGGACATTCACATACAGGAGACATTCAGAACTCCAATAAGACAAGATCAAAGAACTTCTCAACACCACATAAAAATCAAAATGACAAAAATAGAGGTCAAAGAGAATGTCTTAAATGCATTGAGAGCAAAAGGGTAGGTGACATTCTCGGACAAAACAATAAAAATGACTCTGGACTTCTCAACTAAAATCATGAAAGCTTGGAGGGCTAAGTATGATGCGCTCCAAAACCTGAAAGAAAACAGCTTCCAACCATGACTGCTATATCTAGCAAAGCTATCTTTCAAAATAGAGAAATAAAAACCTTCCAAATAAGCAGAAACTAAAAGAATTCACGACTACGAAGCCAGTGCTAGAGAAAATACTTTAAGAAATAAAGCACAAAGAAGAAACAAGAAAATACCAGAACCCAAAATGGGACAAATTCCATCAGATGAGCAACTAAGCAAAAGAGAAATAACACTATATAAAACAGAAAATACAATTCAAAATGATGGGAAATGAAAACATCTGTCAATAGTAACACTGAATGTCAGTGGTCTAAATTCCCTGATTAAAAGACATAGACTGACAATGTGGATTAAAGACCATAATGTAACTATATGCTGCTTGGGGAAAACTCACCTTAGAGGCAAAGATATTCATAGACAAAGGTGAAAAGATGGAAAAATATATTCTTGCAAATGGGACCAAAAACAAGCAGGGGCAGCAACTCTCATATCTGACAAAGCAGCCTCTAAGCCTTTAAGCCAAAACTTAGACAAACAGGTTCATTTCTTACTGAGAAAAGAAATGATCCAGTGAGAAGATATGATAGTAAACATTTATGCCCCAAACCTGGGCACACCCACTTTTATAAAACATTTCAGGACATTAAGACTCAGACCCCAACACAATAATATTGGGAAACTTCAACAAACCTTTCATCCCACTAGTTCAATCTTACAGACAAAAGATCAGTAAAGATTCTCAGACCTCAAGAACAATATAAAACAAATGAACCAGCTGCATGAGCCCCAACAAGAGGCTCAGCCTGTCCTCTGAAGCTTTCAAGTGAGGCAGCACTGACTTCTGATCTCTAGCTATGAAAGTCCCACAGGGCATCTTCTTCCAATAAAAGGCTATTTTATCTACCTTGCAAATCTGTTCTGAGTGTTGCTACCTTCAGTTATAGCTAGATATTCTGAATGACCTGCTGCAGCTTCACATCTGTGCTTGCTGCTTCATCTTGCATTTTTTGTGTTCTGGAGATGGCTTCTTAAACCTCATCAACCAATCTCTGCTAGCTTCAAAGTTTTCTTCTGTAGCTTCCTCATCTCAGTCTCACAGACAAATGGCTCAGGAACCTACTCTAGATTAGATTTTAAGCTTTCAGGAAATTTGTGGTTGGCTTGATCTTTCTGGATCACTGAAACTATCTCCATATCAGCTTTCTTATCATTCCCATGTTCACTGGAGTACCATGTTTAATTTCCTTCAAGAACTTTTGCTGTGCATTCCTCACCTGACTAATTGCTTGCCACAAGAGGACTAGCTTTTGGCCTGTCTTGGCTTTTGACATGCCTTCATCATTTCTAGCTTTTAATGTAAAGTGAGAAGTGTGTGATTCTTCCACTCACTTGAACATTTAAAGCCACTATAGGATTCTCATTAGCCTAATTTCAGTATGTGTCTCAGGCTAGACAGAGAGTTAAGCAAAAGGACAGAGGTAGGTGATGGAGAGTCAGTGCAGCAGACACTTACTGACGTCTGCTGGCGCAAGTCATGGAATCCCCCAAAAATCACAATAGTAATATCAAAGACAGCTGATCACAGATCATCCCAACAGATACAAGAATAAAGAAAAAAGGTTGGAATATTCCAAGAATTGCTAAAATATGTTAGAAAGTACGTTGTTGGAAAAATATAGATTTGAGGCATGCATGGTTGCCCCAACCTTCAATTTGTTTAAAAAAAAAATGCATTCTGTGAAGTGGAATTAATAATGTACAATAAAATAAGGTATGCCTGTGATACCTTTAAAATTCCCATCTCTGTACATATTTTAAGCCACTGTGCATATTAGCTGAGCACTCATAAATGGTTATATCCATTTAAAGACTTAACAAGTTGCAAGGCATAGTGAAACATGCCTGTAACCCCAGTGCTTGGGAGGATAAGACAGGAGGATCACAGGTATAAGGATAGCCTCAGCTATATAACAAGACTGTCAGCAACCTAATGAGACCCTGTTTCAAAACAATAAATAAAAAATAAAAAAGTCTGAGTGTATAGCTTGGATATATAATGTCCCTGGGTACAATCCCCAGTACAAAAAAAAAAAAAAAGGCCAACTAATTATGCTGAAGAGGATTTAAAGTTATAGGTATGTTTCACCTATCATATAAGTATTGAATATAATTTTTTCTTCCTTAGCATTATACCTATTATTTTCCCAAGACTATAATGCACAGGCTAGACATTGATTCTACTCAGTATCTAAAACACAGCAGTAGCTTTCAAAATTGTATCTTTTCATTAAATGTTATTTAGAGTAAAAACTAAATTATAATAATTCCTACACAAACATATTGGTGAAATACCTTCCCTTCCCTTTCCTTATGGTAAAGCTGAGGTAGAAATCTAAGATCAAAAGCAACTTCATGAGCATATTTACAAATATTCTTATTTACATAAAATGATAAGGAGAGCACACCAAGAAATCCAATATCAGTGATAATTCAGAGGTGATGTAATCAGCCTTCATTTTACCAATTCCTGCTTCCTAGCAATGCTGCTGGATTTGTCATTCCCTCAGATTTTATGATATGCTTGAAAATATATTTTATTTTGAAGCTATGGGTCAGTCAGTTTTCCATCACTGTGAAGAAATACCCAATATACAACTTATAAGGAGAAAAGACTTATTCCTGGCTCATGATTTCAGAGATTTCAGTTCACGGTCACTTGACCTTGTTATTCTGGCCTCTCAGCAGCACAGTACCTCCTGGGGACTCCACGACATTTGGAGCAAAGCTGTTCACCCCATGGGGGACAGGAAGTGAAGAGCAGGGGTCCCAATGCCACAGGGATCTAACTTCTTCCAACAAGGCTCCACCTCTTAAAGGTCCTGCCACCTCCATGAGTTGACTATAGCAAGCTATGAATAAATGCACCAAAAACAGTAACTGTCCATCTGGGTACCACGCATACCTGTAATCCCAGTACTTGGGAGGTTGAGACAGGAGGATTGTAGGTTTGAGGCCAGCGCACAGTAACTTAGCAAGACTCTGTTTCACAATAAAAAATAAATGGGCTGGGGTGTAGCTCAGAGGCAGAATGCTCCTGGGTTCAACCTACAGTACAACAAAAACAATTAATTAAAAATAAAAATAAGCCGGGCGTGGTGGCGCACACTTGTAATCCCAGCATTTGGGAGGCTGAGACCAGAGGATCCGGGTTCGCGGCCAGCCTCAGCTACGTAGTGAGGCACTCCGCAACTTAGTGAGACTCGGTTTCAAAATAAAGAATAAAAAATAGGGCTGAGGGTATAGCTCGGAGGTAGAATGCCCCTGAGTTCAATCCCCAGTACCGCAAAAAATAAATAAATAAATAAAAATAAAAATAAATAGTATTGTCTGACTCACCATCCATCTATCTGTTAACTTTTTCCTCCATGTTAGTAATTTAAGCCTTCCAAGTAGTTTTGTAAGTGTGTAAGTGTGTGTGTGTGTGTGTGTGTGTGTGTGTGTAGGCGGGGGGGGGGGTGCTGGGTATTGAACCCAGGGGCATTCTACTTCTGAGGTACAACCCCAACCCTATCTATCTATCTATCTATCTATCTATCTATCTACTTATTTATTTATTTATTTATTTATTTATTTATTTATTTATTTATTTGTGTGTGGTGCTGGGGATTGAACTCAGGGGTATTCTACCTCTGAGCTACACAACCAACGCTATTTTATATTTTATTTTATATATTTTTGTGTGTGTGGTGCTGGGGATTGAACCCAGGGACATTCAACCTCTGAGCTATGCCCCCAGCCCTATTTTATCTTTTATTTGGAAACACAGTCTCACTAAGTTAAGGGCCTCAGTAAATTGGCAAGGCTGGCCTTGAACTTGCAATCATCCTGTCTCAAACTCCCAAAAAGTGGGATTACAGGTGTGTGCCACCATGCCTGGCTAAGTCTCCTAAATTTCGTTCTTTGGTTTTCTACTGTAATCAAAGAGATGCAGAGTAATTTGCATGAGAAGGCAAAACAAGAGTAACACCTCTTTATCATACCTGACCTTGCAGACCCCACAAGGTGGTATCTACCCACATCTTTCCTCACACTCTTGCTCCTTGGTTATCAGAATCCTGGTTATATTCAGAACAGTAATCCAGCCCTACAGAAGCTACTTGCTTTCCCAGGCACCTCACAAAAAAGAGCAGACCTGTGACATAGTTCTGACCAAGACCTAAGTGCAAGTCTTTTTTTTTTTATTAAAAAATATATAGTTGGCACCCTTTGTTTTTCTCCCGTCTCCCTACTGAAAACAGGAACATAATGTCTGGAGCCATCTTATACTATAACAGAATAAGAAACACCAAAATAAATAGCAGGAATCCTGGCCCTGATACTGTTGAAGCTTATCAACAGCAGTAGTTGCCTACCTCCAGATTTCTTGCTATGTGAAAAAAATAAGATACTTTTAATTTGGGTTGTCTGTTTACTGCAGTGAATGTAGACCTAACTCACATTTTTATGCAGTCAGCTCAGTTGAGGAAACTTTATTCCAAAGCATATGTTATTAACCTGCATTCCTCATAAATGCCACTGGAGTCAATTTTAAGGCATACAATTACTTACTCTAATGTCCCCTAGTACTTGCCAAATTTACATTGCAAAAATTACTTCACTGCCCTATCTCATATAAAAAAGACTTCTAATTCATTTATACTAGATACAAAGTCTCCTGAACAAAGAAAGTTTACAATGCCAATTTATTCTACAAATTCTATTTGCATCTGATGGAGATTACCATAGCAGGAGAAATTTTAACTGGCTCGCCTCATTTAATGATCATCTTATTTATTATAAAGATGACTAACAACTGCCAAGCACTGCCTGGCACTATGCGTTTCTTGTGACAGTTCGTGAATCTCATCAACCAGGTGATTCTCATTGTCTCTGGGGAAGAGTGAGGCTCACTTGAAGTTGCATGGCACTTGAGATGGAGTTCTAGGAGCTCTGACTAGGCTGCCTGGCTCCAAAGCTCCTGGGCTCCTCATCCTGTGCTCATCGTGCAAGCCTTTGCTGCATTCTGTATTTATGTTCTACCTTTAGATTTTCAAGACTTACAGCCTCCACTCACTCAATGAATACAGATACACCAGTCGCAGCACTGCACAGCAGTAAAGAACACTGGGGGTTTTTATCTCTGACTCTGAAATTGATCTTTTGCAAACACATTGCAATCCAAAAAAATATTTTTCTCCTACATGGTAGGCAACTTTCCCCCAAAAAAGATGCAAATATGTTAGAAAGCAAAAGTGTATTGGAGTGGCTATTAATCACTGGTTGTAAAACTCCTTGAAGCCATCCCTACACCTGTTATTCCAAATGATGTGCAATGCATGTTTATGGTAAGATTTATTTCCCTTCCTCAAAATATTTTTCCAGGTAATAAATCTTAGGATTCCGATGAGAGAGCTTTCTTTCCTGGGGCAAATGGAGGAGAAAGAAGGAATGGGGAGGGACAGGGAGATGAAGAGAGACAGACAGAGAAAAAAACAGGCAGACAGACTCTGGGTGACATTTAAGTATACAGATTACTCCAGTTATGTTCTTGAAAAGGCTCCACGAAATTAGATTCCTCTTTAGCCATATTTTTTCCACATATTTCAAAAGAATAAGTGAGGGGACTAGTTTATTCTCAATTTTGACATTTCCTAAGACATATGCACATATTCTGCACCTCTCCATGTTAATAAGCTAAGCTTTGTATTGAATATCCAAAAATAACAGGTACATTTTATAAATTTTTCTAATTTTATAAATATTATAGCTAATAAGAATGGGTTAAAGTTCTAAAGCTGTTAGGAAAAAGTCTCAAAATAGGTGTTTAACATAAGCAACTCCTTTTAAAAAGGGGTACTTTCTGAACAGTTATACATGAATCAAACTTCTGGGTATAAATAATAGTTTAAATTAAGCACCTGGAGTGCTTAATATAAAATCATTTGGACATTCCTGATACATGCCAGGCACCTGATACTTTTATCTAATTTAACCCTTCTAGTAATTCCAAAACAGTATTACTATCCCCATAGAATAGATGAAGAAACTGGAGCTAAGAAAGACTTGTCTACTTACATCCTTAGTCCAGTCTAGGTTTTTGTTTTGTTTTGTTGAGGTACTGGGGATTGAACTCAGGGGCATTCTACCTCTGAGCTATACCCCCAGCCCTATTTTTTATTCTTTATTTTGAACCCGAGTCTC
The DNA here is from genome assembly GCA_004027655.1 of Graphiurus murinus. Lineage (NCBI taxonomy): Eukaryota > Metazoa > Chordata > Mammalia > Rodentia > Gliridae > Graphiurus > Graphiurus murinus. Next base: position 32,791 of record PVLC010005955.1, read on the forward strand.
ACTAAGTTCCAGAGTGCCTCACTAGGTAGTTGAGGTTGGCCTCCAACCCGGATCCTCTGGTCTCAGCCTCCCGAATGCTGGGATTACAAGCGTGCACCACCATGCCCGGCTTCCAGTCTAGGTTTTAATAAACTTTTTTTTTTTTTTTTTTAAATAGTACTGGGGATTGAACTCAGGGCTTCACACATGCTAAGCAAGGCAAGCATACTACCACTGAGCTACATCCTCAGCCTTTAATGAACTTTTTGTTAGAGCAAACTACATTCCATAATTTCAACTCTTCTAGGCTAATGACCTCTTGTAAATAGGATGCTCTTTGATGTTTTATATACATGAAATGTATGGGCTTGATTTCTTTACACTTCATTCCATAAATAAAAGTAAATAAGACAAACAAAAACCCCCACAACCCGTACCTCAAAGTTAGTTAGGAAAAGAGGAAGGGGGAGGGAAGCTACATCTTTCCACAGTAAAAGAATGAGATGGAAGTGGAAACATCTACCTTCACCAATGTTATTTTCCGTAAGCCCTTACCTAACTGAATCTGTATCAAGAAAATGCTTTGTGCTTTATGTTTAAAAATAGTGCATTCTGCTAAAAACAGTGATGGGTGTACACAATCAGGTCTGGTTCTGCTTTTATTATTTCAAACTCAATAACACAACGAAGTTTATACTTGCAAAAAGGAAAGAGAAAAGGGTATGCAATGCATTTTCTGTATTCCGCTGAGTATAAAATTTAAAGAAAATTTTCATTCTCACATTTTATGATGGGGATTTAATGATATTAGGATTTTTACAATAGGACACATAATGCTAATAGCTATCATTAACTGGGCTCTTCCCACTTACCTATGTATTAGTAGCTACGTACACCCAATTGCTAATTGTATTAGGCCCTGTTCTGAATGTCTTAAAAGGTATTAAATCAATTAGCCATTATAACAACCCAATAAGATCAGAGAGGTTAATAAATAATGGATTTTTAAAAAAATTCTGCTATAGATTTGTGTTGTAAAAAATACTAAGTCACAAATACAACGATATATGTAAAAGTAGAAGTAAATCTAGAGGAAGCCCCATACTGATCTATGAATTCTAAAGCCTAGGACTTAAACTGTTGGGGATGAAAGAGGCTAGTAGTCCGTTTCTTCATGACTACTAGGTCGCAGATCGGGCGGTTTGATGGACAATTATCACGCCTTAATCCAATCACTAGCATCCCCGAGTCAAGCATTAGGGTTCAGTTTTCAAACACAGGACGGCAGGGGGCTGGCTAGGGGAGTCATTTGTCTTAAAAACGCCCTGTTGAGACCAGAGGCTCTTAGAAAACCACCTTCCTACGTGTGCCCAACTCAGCCCTCTGCAGACACAACACGCAGGGCAGCCGGGGAGGCGAGGGCAGCGGGGACAGGGTCGGTGGCGAGGGACCACCGCGGTGGGCCGAGGGGCTCGTCTTGCTTTCTTCCCGCCTCCGCCACCCGCGCCCGCCGCCATCACTCCCAGGCGCCAGAAACGCCGCGGGCCGGCCCGGAGGCCGCCGCCCGGAGGCCAGCCTCCCCGAGGCCCCGGCCCGCCAGGCCCCGCCAGGCCCCGGCCGCTCAGCCGCGGGCCGGCGCGCGGGTGACGTCAGCGCGGCGCCGGGACGACGGACGCTACCACCGCGGGGCGCCGCCATCGCCGCCATCGCCGCCGCCGGGCCGCCGCCGACTCACCTTCCCGTCCTGGTGGAAAGGCAGGCCCAGCTCGTCGGGCGCGGGGCGGGCGCCGCCGCAGTCCTCGGGCGCCCCGATCGTCAGCCCCGCCGCCGCGGCGGCCGCCTCGTAGTCCGGGAAGGGGTTGGCGAAGGCGCGCTCCTCCATCTCCGCCTCCCCGCCCAGCTGCAGCCTCAGCCGCTTTGACATGGTCTCGCCCATGGCGCGCGGCGGGCGGGCGGGCGGGGCTGGCGGGCGGGCCCGCGAGGCCTCCTAGGCGGCGCGCGGCGCGCACATCTGGCCGCACCCGCCGCCCGCACCTGCCGCGCCTGCCCACCTGCCGCCGCCGGGCGCCCCGATGGCCGCCCCGATGGCCGCCCGAGGCTCCGGGCCGGGCCGCGCCGCCGCTCACTCTCGGGCTGCGCCGTCCGCCCGCCCGGCCGAGCGCGTCCCCACACGCTCCATCCCCGGTCTGCAGCTCCCCAGCCCGTCGACGGCGCCCTGCCCTCGCCCTTGGTGCCACGCCAGCCGCAGGAATAGCTGCAGCTTTGTCTGATATTTAGAAAGAAAAGAGGAAAAAAAAAAAAGCTATTTCAAAGAAAAAAATAAAATTGAAAACCGCCTAAAAGCCTGCAAGGAGAGTCTCCTGGGGAAGGTGGGGAGGGACACAGCCCCTCCTATCCATCACTGTTGGGAGGGGGGTGACTTGGAGGAGGAGCCACAGGCTTTTTTTTTTTTTTAATGTTTTTTTCAGTCTCTTTGTTCTGAATAAATGGACAGTCTTGGTAAGAAGAGATACCGTGAAAGCATACTTGTCTAAATATTTTATTGACCAAAGAGATCCCTTCAATATTAACGTAATTAGCCAAGAGCATACTGTGTATCATAATAAAGTACACAAGCAAATCGATCTTTGCCTTTAGATAATCACAATAGATTAACAGCAGTGCTTATTGGTTCTCTCTATTCTTCAGGCTATTTGTTTAGAACCAGATCGATGCAATGATTCTCCTTGAGGGAAATATCTTATTTCAGGTTTCTTCCATTTAACAAGCATTAGCGCTAAGTGATAATAAAGATTACAAATTTAAATTTCTGCCCTCTGAGGGTTCCCAGTTAGTGGGCGAGGAAGAATCCCAGCATGGAGTAATGTGCACACTTTTGCTGAACCCAAACAAAGTACACATTATTGTTATGGAACCGGTGACATGGTAGAGTAGAACACAGTACCAAACACAGGAAAGGCACAATCACGCCTGCCTCATGCCCTAAAACTCCAGTGTCAAGATGCAGGGGGTCCTGGCTCCTCACTTCTGCCCTGGCCTGCTGAGACCCGCTTAACCCCAGAAGATTGCAGATGTGAGATGCCCTACTAAAAGCATGGCCATGCCGAGGTACGATGTAGCAAATACAGCCTTAAAGAGCATGGTCAGCGTAACTGATAAGTTAGAATAGAAGGAATAAAATTTAGGATATGAATTAGGAAGGAAAGGAAAATGTGGTTTTGTTTTAACAGAGCTTGCTCATCCTTGGAAAGCAAGTCCCATTCATAATGAGCTAACTGCATTTTGAAAATTCCTAAGGTGATTTTTCAGAGCTCCATTTGCCTCTCAAAAGGAAGTCACAAGTAGTGTAAGAAAGACTCCACATGCCTGACTTACTGTCTCCACTCCCAGAGAGTCCTACCTAATAGATTTTCACCTTTTTTTAAGACCCCAAGGGTGGGAGCAATATCCCATGCTGCCCCAGGTTCCCTATTCCCTGTCCCGGACAAACACAGGAAAGGCACAATCACGCCTGCCTCGTGCCCTAAAACTGCCCTACTAAGAGCATGGCCATGCCGAGGTACGATGTAGCAAATACAGAGAGCCAGCCCCTCTCCAGGTGTGATATAAAAAGGATGAGGACCATGCACGCTCTCTCTCTCTCCCAGCCACGATCCTGGAGACTTCTGAGGTGTGACCTGTGTCCTTTCCCCTGTGTACCTGTGCCTTTCCCCTAAAATAAACTCCTGCCTTTGTCCCTATCTGGCACGTGTTGAAATTCTTTTCACAATGGAGGCCAGGAACCCAGGAGAGGTATTGTGCTGACCCATGGTATAGCTACACTGGGTTCAAGGACCTGGAGCTGAAGCCCCAGGACAGCTGTCAGCAGCCTCCCTTCCACTTTCCTGCTTCTTCCTCCTGTCCCAGGTCCATCTTTCTCCCTGTGGGAAGGAAATTTCTCCAGTGCTCCCAATTTTCATGCCTACTCTCTGTAGGAAATCCAACTCATGAACTACTGTTGCACACCTGACCTCAGGGGCTTATCTAGACAATAGCCCAGGAACCAGCTCTCATGGGGGAGACTGGGAGGCCAGGGGTCTGATAGCATAGCTGTCTCCTACCAGTTTCCTGTCTGGGCGGGGCTGTTGGACCTCCTTCCCTGTCCTTCCTAGCCCTGCCTCAGGGAAAGGCCAGGCAAGGTGCTCTCAGAATAGCTTCATTACAGTGTTTCAAAAGAAAACAAGCCAGGCTTGGTAGCACACAGGCTTGTAATCCCAGTACTTGGGAGGCTGAGATAGGAGGATGGCAGGTTCATGGCCAACCTCAGCTATTTAGTGAGGCCCTCTGCAACTTATTGAGACCCTGTTTCAAAATAAAGAGCAAAAATAGTGCTGGGGGTGTAGCTTAGAGATAGAATGTCCCTGGGTTCAATCCCCAGTAGCACAAAACATGAGACGTTAAGACATATTCAGAAGAAACCTGAAGTATAGGAAAGCTCTCCTGGTTGAGGTTCAGCCATCTCACCATCTCAGAGAAGGCCAGGGAACAGCCAGCCCCAGCCAGCCTCAGCCTGTCTGCAAGGAATTTGTCTTCCCTCTTCTTCCTGAGGGCCAGGTAACAAGCGTCTGACCCAGGAGCAAAGCTTCTTCTGTCGCGGGGGTGGTGTGATGCTGACAACAATGTGGGCCTGAGTTAGAACAATGTGGGATTTGCATTGCATATTTTATAATTTCATATTTTTCTGCTTCCTCAACATCCCCACAAACAGGCTCTTTAAATGAAAACCTTTATATGGAAGCCAGGCACTGTGGTACATACCCATAATCCTAGTATTTGGGAGGCTGAGATAGGAGGCCCTTCCTTAGAAGTTCCCGAGTTCTTCTCTTGAGCCCAGATTGGCCACGGCCAGCCTGCTATCCTGGTGGGCTGCCTTATACTCTGGTGGGACACACAAAGGCTTGTTTTCATTTTGTCCCTTTGGAGAACTCCGGAACCCTCTACCTCTACTGCCCTTCCCCCCTCTGTGGATGCCCAGGAGTCCAAGACATGTACTTTCCGGTTTCCCTGTGGCCTCTGGGTCTGACACCTGTGGAATTTCCCAGGAGAGTGGCCTCAAGAGAGATTTGGCCACAAGAAGGGTGCTGTCACACTAATTTGGGATGATTCAAGTGGTTTGTGTAAATCGTCACCCTGCAAAATAGTATTTGCCCAGGTTCTACATTCCCCTACTTCAGAAATAACGCCAGTGGACAGGAAGAACATGTTCACCCTGGTTCTCCATCACAGTAAAAACCCTGCTGGATCAGATCCTCAGGACTTGCAGCCCTCCCTCTAACACAGTACCCCCAGCCCAGGAGTACTAGCAAGTACTTGCTAAGTGTTTCTTGGATGAGTTCCAACCTGTGGTGAAATTTGCTCTGAAGGAAAGGTGCAGATAAATAGCAGCAATGGCTGTTTAGATCATATTAGTTTAATTCTCTTTAGCAAGTACGGTAATAGGTTCACTGACTTATTGATTTATTTATATTAATCTATCTTTCCTGATTATGAATATTAAAAAACAATTTGAGAAAGGACAGAGACAAGAATGAAAGACACCCATAGTCCTGGTGAGCAGACACAACCTCCTGTTAACACTGGATATTCAGATGGCTCATGTGATAAAGGGTGATTAATTATGGAAAAAGAGCACCAAACATAAATTATTACATCCAGAATTGAAATTTCACTATCAACGGATTGATAGAGATGTTAACATGAAAAATTAAACCAAAAATTGTGAAAGATTTATTGTTTACTTTAGATTTTATAAAATGTAGGCACAGTACATGCAGGCAGTAAGTGCAACTACATTCTAATTCTTAGAACAAATAAATGCAAGCAGATTATATTTTTCGCGTAACTATATGAGAGCATCTTAGAATTCACACTTCTCTTGTATGGCACATTTTTTTAAAAGAGCACTGCACAAAGTTTCTGAGGGCTTTAAATTCTTTCCCCAAAACCCGTTCTTAATTATTTGATATCCAAATTTTACTTTTGCTCCATATTTTATTTTTTTCAATTTTCTTCTTTTTTTGAATTTATTTACTTTTAATTGGTGCATTGTAATCATACATCTTTGTTAGGTACAAGCTGGTAAAGGCATACATGCACACATTTCTCATTTAACCCTTCCCCAATTCCCACCCCACTCCCTCCTCCTCCCTCCTTCTCATGTTCAGTTTAGTGATTGATTTTGATGTGTTCATGAAAGTACATCATGCTCATTAGGGTGTCCCCCCTCTCCCCATCACCTACCATTAGGTCAAATTCTTTGTTCACCTAAGGATTCTCCTTCTTCATCTGGAGTCCCTCTGATGTCCCATTTTCTCGTTTGCTTCCACATATTAGGGAGAGCATATGATTTTTCATTTTTTGTGACTAATATCACTTAACATAATGTTTTCCAGTTCCATCTATTTCCCTGCAAATAACATGATTTTGTTCTTCTTTATGGCTGAGTAAAATTCCATTTTGTATATATCACATAGTTTTGTAATCCATTCATCTGTTGATGAATATCTTGGCTGGTTCCATAGTTTGGCAATTGTGAATTGTGCAGCTATAAACATAGATACACGTGCATCTCTCTGATAGTTTGGTTTCCATTCTTTTGGGTAGATACCCAGAAGTGGTATTGCCGGATTATATGGTAGGTTCATTCCCATTTGTCTGAGGATCCTCCATACTGTTTTCCAAAGTGGTTGCACTAGTTTGCAATCCCACCAGCAATGTATTAGGGTTCCCACTTCTCCACACCCTCACTAGCATTTGTTATTGTTTGTGTTCTTGATGATTGCCATTCTTATTGGGGTTAGGTGAAATCTCAAGATAGTTTTGATTTGCATCTCTCTGATTGCTAATGATGTGGAACATTTCCTCATACATTTATTGGCCATTTGTATTTCTTCTTTTGTGAAGTGTCTATTTAGATCCCTTGCCCATTTTTTGATTAGGTTATTTGTTTTCTTAGCTGTGAGTTTCTTGAGTTTTCTGTATATCCTAGATATTAGTCCTCTATCAGAAGAGTAGCTGGCAAAAATTTTCTCCCACTCTGTGGGCTCTCTGTTGAGGTTCTTGATAGTTTCCTTTGTTGCACAGAAGCTCTTCAGTTTAATGCAATCCCATGTATTGATCTTCCTTTGAGTTGCTTGTGCTTTTGGGGTCTTGTTGAGAAAGTTTTTACCTGTGCCTATGTGTTGAAGTGTTGGGCCTATGCCTTCTTCAAGTAGCTGCAAGGTCTCTGGCCTGACTTCCAGGTCTTTGATCCATCTTGAGTTGACTTTTGTGCAGGGTGAGAAAGTGGGGTTTATTTGCATTTTGCTGCATATGGTTAACCAATTTTGACAGCACCATTTGTTAAAGAGGCTATCTTTTTTCCAGTGTATGTTTTTGGCTCCTTTGTCAAAAATCAGTTGACTGTAAGCATGTGGCTCTGTTTCTCAATCTTCTATTCTGCTCCATTGGTCTATGTGTCTGTTTTTGTGCCAATACCATGGTATTTTTATTACTGTGGCTTTGAGTAGAGTTTGAAGTCAGGTATTGTGATACCTCCTTTGTGGTTTTTTTTTTCTTTTTTCTTTCCTTTTTTTTTTTTTTTTTTTTTTTTTTTTTTTTTTTTTTTTTTTTTTTTTTTTTTTTTTTTTTTTTTTTTTTTTTTTTTTTTTTTTTTGTGCAGTACTGGAGGCATTCTACCTCCAAGCTATACCCCAGCCCTATTTTTTATTCTTTATTTTGAAACAGGGTCTCACTAAGTTGTGGAGTGCCTCACTAGGTAGCTGAGGCTGACCGTGAACCCAGATCCTCTGGTCTCAGCCTCCCAAATGCTGGGATTACAAGCGTGCTCCAACACACCTGGCTCCTTCATGGTTCTTGTTGCTAAGAACTACTTTGGCTATCTTGGGCTTTTTGTTGTTCCAAATGAATTTAAGGACTGATTTTTCTGTCTGTGAGGAGTGACCTTGGTAATTTCATGGGTATTGCATTGAATCTATAGATCACTTTTGGGAGAGTGGCCATTTTGATGATATTTATTCTGCCTCTCCAAGAGCATGGGAGATCTTTCCATCTTCTAAGGTCTTTATCCATTTCTTTTTTCAACTTTTTGTAGTTTTCCTTATAGAGGTCTTTTACCTCTTTGGTTAGGTTTATCCCTAAGTATTTTATTTTTTGGGGTGCTATTGTGAGTGGAATTGTTTTCTGGATTTCTTTTTCAGTGGTTTTATGGTTGGCATACAGGAAAGCTTCTGATTTTTGAAGATTGATTTTGTATCCAGACACTGCTGAATTTGTTGATCAGTTCTATAAGATTTTTGGCTGACTTTGTTGGGTCTTCTAAGTATAATATCATGTCATCTGCAAAAAGGGATAGTTTTAGTTCTTCTTTCCCTATTTTACCCTTTTGATTTCCTTCTCTTGCCTTACTGCTCTGGCTAGAGTCTCAAGTACTATGTTGAACAGAAGAGGTGATAATGGACATCCTTGTCTTGTTCCTGTTTTTAGTGGGAACTCTTGCAGTTTTTCTCCATTTAATATGATATTGGCTGTGGGCCTATTGTATATTGCCTCTATGATTTTGAGGTATGTTCCTTCTATTCCGATTCTCTGGCGTGCTTTTAACATGAATGGGTGTTGGATCTTGTCATGCTTTTTCAGCATCAACTGAGATGATCATGTGATTTTTGTCTTTGAGTATGTTTATGTGGTAAATTACATGGATTGTTTTTCGTATGTTGAACCAGCCTTGCATCCCTGGGATGAACCCAACTTGGTCATGGTGTATAATTTTCTTAATGTGGTTTTGAATGCACAGTGCTAGTATTTTGTTTAGCAGTTTTGCATCTAAGTTCATCCATGATATATGCCTATAGTTTTGTTTTCTATTTCACGAATAGTTTGAGGAGTATTGGGATTAGCTCTTCTATAACTGTTTTATAAAATTCACTTGGAAAACCATCTGACCCTGGGCTTTTGTTTGATGGTAAACTCTTTATTGCTGTTTCTATTTCTTTGATTTTTATTTGTCGATTTATGTTTTCTATATCTTCTTGATTCAATTTAGGAAGGTTATATGTATCTAGAAAATTGTCTATTTCTTCTAGATTTTCCATGTTGCTGGAGTATAGTTTTTCAAAATAGTTTCTGGTGATCCTCTGTATGTCCATACTGTCAGTATTAATATCACCTTTTTCATCTCTTATTTTGGTAATTTGGGTTGATTCTTTCTTTTGGTTAGGTTGGCCAATGGCCTATGTTGTTTATTTTTTCAAGAAACCAGCTTTTGGTTTTGTTGATTTTCTGTATTGTTTTTTTATTCTCTATTTCATTAATTTCTGCTCTGATTTTCATAATTTCCTATCTTCTACTGGCTTTGGGGTTAGACTGTTCTTGTTTTTCAAAGGCTTTGTTGCTCCCTATTTTATATGTATCTATTTTGTCTACTTTCTCAGGAAACTTCTCTCAGTGAGCCTGTACACCAGTAAAATCTGTGGGTACATGATCACACTCTAAAACTGTAGAGTTTGGACACTGACTACCAATTCTTTGCATTATCTGAGACTGGGATTTTCCAAACCATTTAGCTCTCTCTTCTCAGTGAGGTCAGTTGGCCATCCCATAAACAAAATCCTTGATGTGCTGTCTGTCCTAATGAGAGTTAATATCATGTTCCCAATTCACAAATGACTTAAATTTTAGGACGTTAATCCCCCATATACATTCTTAGATCTTTTACCTGTCCATCTGTTGGAGAAACAATTTGCAAGGGTAACTCAAAAGATGGTGATTTCTTCTACTCTTGTATTATTTCCCTTGCTATATGAATATCATGGCCTTATGACAATCCTCCAATGGCTGGCTCTCAGCCCGTGGCCTGGCAGTCAAAAGTGTACTGTGTCAATCTGCTGAGACTCCAGCAATGTTCAAATTGAGGTTGAGGAGCTTCAGAACCGGGACCAAGAGTCATTCCTCCTTGGGGGCTGAGGTGACCATTTTATGCATTTGCAAGAACAGGAAGTAAAAAAAAAAAAAAAAAAAAAAAAAAAACAACTGGTGTGGGAGACACAAAAAGAAGAAAAGAGAGGTTAGGAAATCCTTACAACCAGGAAGAGCAAGTAGCTGAGGAGTCCTGGTTTCTGGGTTCCCAACTTCCCGTTGGCTTCTACCTGCCTTCCACCCATGTTTCTTTCTGCCCACACCCGTGAGATTCCCTGCATGTTAATCACACTCAATGCCTTTGCATACTTAGTGTAACTGGGTCTCTGTTACTATCAATTGGGTTTTCAAATACATCTCCCCACACGATTGGATTTAGAAGCTCTTGGGCATTGTTTATGACATCCAGAGGTCTGAGCAATCATGCAGAAACCTCAGCAAAATGTGCATCAGCTTAATGATATTCTCCCTACACCAGACTGAAATTTGCACCATGTGGAGGTGAAAATTAGAGTTACTGGGGAATAACTGAAATTGCAAATGGTTAAGCCATGAATGCCAAGATTTCAGTGAGTGTGTTATGTATTGCATATACACGTATATGTAGTATACTGAGTGTTAAAACACAGGAGTCACTGATGGTAGTCATTTGGATTTTTCACACCTTAAACTTTTGATTGATTTTCATGTCAGTAAAATTTTGATTATATTTTTTGAAGAACTTCTGCATTATTCAAGAAAAATGTAGATAGCCTCAACTGGAAAATCTATACCATTGATGCACACGATTAATGAGTCTGGTTTGATTAAGAAAATGTGTGTCTGTATTTTATGTATACTGTGTCTATGATTTTACCTGACATATGCATATAGTGTCATAATACCTTATCTTTGAAAATATATATGTTATTCTAGAAAGTCATGTGAGGATAGAAATAGAAGACCAGAGTAATAGCCAGGAATGGCTGATTGGAGAAGACCTCTCCTTCATAATCATGGCAAAACTAAATGTACAGGATATCCAGTTGCTGACTCAGTGTAGTCTAATTAGTGGCTTCTTTTAGACTCATATTAAAATATTATATATCCATGTTAGCATAAAATAATGAAAGTTGGCATTAAGGGACATCTCCCTGATCTTGGGAACATGGGATTCTCCTGTATGTACTCTATGTTTAAAATAGCACCATGTTTCTCCTTCATGCTGTTTATTTTGGAAAAAAGTTTCTTCTTCATCTGGCTTGTGCTATGTTTTGTAAATGAAGTCCAAGGGAAAATAATAGTGGAAATATTTTATTTCAAGCCTGACTTTCTTGGGCCGGTCTTGGTGGCAGACCAGGGCAGATGTCGTACTGGCTCTTGGCCAAGGGCTTCATAGCTGTCCATCTGTAAATCCTTACATCTTGGCTTGGGTGGTCACCATCTGGCATTTGTTCCAGTTGTTTTGCATTAAATTTTCAAACAACATGGAATTGCATATATGGCTATTTTTTTCTTAGCCATAGGTGTAAGAAAGGGCAATAGAGAAAAGAAGAATTAATTATTTTCTTGGTAACAAAACCAATAATTACTGGAATCCCAGGCCTCATAGCCTCTGCCATTGCTTTTCTGATAAAGCAAGAGGAGATGGAGCTGGGTTTAGAGGAACAGGACCCCAAACTATTGTCTGAAGAGTGTTGTAGCATACTTAGCTGTCTACCAGTTACGGGTCTCTGGAATTTGCTGCCAACACTGCTTGGAACCAGAGTCTGCTTCATGCTGTGGTACTGAATTACTGCTGCTGTCCTGACCAGTACATCTCCTATTCTGAAAAGACCACTGGCCTTGCAAAACACCAGTTCCAGAAAACTCCAGCCATGTTCCCATGCTGTATAATCCACACAGGCTCTAAGCAGCTACTGCATTCAGGCTCTCCTAACAACCATTGCCCTCAGAAATGCTCCATATCCTAGAATTCTAAAGTGTGCAGGTGTCACATTGGCCAACACAGTACAGTGAGATGTATTCCAGGGCCTGAAAGGGCACGAGTAGCTTCCTTGGCTTGCCAAATGCCAAGTCAATTTCTGCTATTACCATGGTCATGGTTTCTGCTATTTCTGTTTAGCAGTTTCCAACCACACTGGCTGACAAACACATTCCAGTGATGTTGCTACAGGCGTCGGCATTCTCCCTCAAATCGGTACTCCTTGCTTTCCTCAATCAATCTCTGTACCTCTACAGAATATGCAGGAATTCTTTTCTGCCAGGTATGTCAAGGACCCACTGGTCCTTAGTACAGTTTCTCCAACGCCAGGACCATCTGGGACCTCTTCTGCAGAAATCTCTTCTCTGATGATAACAGAAAGCTGACACCTCCCAGGGACAGTGGCCATGTCTGAACACATTACTGGTTGTCAAGCCTGGGAGAGGGAGCCACTGGCATCCAGTGGCAGAAGCCAGGATGCTGAATACCCACAATGCTCAGCGGCCCTCATCACAAAGATGGAGTGGCCCTAAGTGTCGATGATGCAACCATTGAGACACACTGCTCTAAAGCATCACTCTGCCTGGCCCTTGAATAACCCGATGGTCAGCTCAGGCATCTGGTCCAGCCATATCTCTGACCTTTCTCTGCAGTCACACACTAACCTTCATCCATGCTAACTTTATAACACCATCCTGCTGAAAATCCAAATGGTCTTTGTTTGCTTTCAAACACATCTCAGGGTTCTTCAGGGCTCAGCAGCCCTGCATGGCTGACCTCCACCAAGATCACTGGTGCCACCCCTGAGCCCTCCTTTTGCAGCCTGTCTCCACTGGTTCTGGCTGCAGTGTCTCCCAGGTCAGTGAAAGCTTGGGCTCCCCCCTTCTCCTTTTTCCCTGGCCTAGAAGGCTCACTCTTTCCTTCACCTCCCATTATCCATGCCTATAAGTCCTGCAGATGGAGCTTAAATGCCTCTATCTGGAAGACTAGCTCTTGGGGAGCACACACTGTCTGCAAAGCACACTGTTTCCTTCCTTCTTTCCTTCCTTCCTTCCTTCTTTCCTTCCTTCCTTCCTTTCTTTCTTTCTTCCTTTCTTCCTTTCTCCTTTCCTTTTTTGTTGTACTGGGGGTTGAACCCAGGGGTATTCTACTTCTAAGCTACATCCCCAGCCCTGTTTTATTTATTTTGAAGCAGGGTCTCACTAAGTTGCTCAGGCTGGCCTTGAACCTTCAATCCTCTCTCAGCCTCCCAAGTTCAGGGGTTACAGGTGTGAGTCACCACACCCTACTACACTGTGTTTTCTTTTTTGCCTCACATGTAGTTATAGCTAACAAGCAATGTAATTGGTTGTTGCAAGTCTGACTTCTGCCGAGACATCAGCTCCACAAGGGAAGGAGCTGCATCCTGGAGCCCAATGTGGGGTTCCCATTTAGAAAGCCTTCAGAGGTATATCAGAAGGTGAGTGAAACCTTGGTCAGACACCCACACACCCAGTTCCACTTCTGGTACAGGTTAAGTACTCAGTAAAAACTTGATGGATTACTGACCATGCATATCCTTGAGCCTAAATTTTATTCAGCTTGACTAGCTGAGGTGTCAGGAGTCTGGGTGCAGCTCATGGCAGAGCAATCCAAGTCAAAGACATCCCTCTTCTTCCGAGAGGCGTTTCTTCACTTTCCTTCAATTTCAAGTTTATTTGTAATGACAAGTAAAAGTGCTAAAACCACTTACTCACTGCAAGATTGCAGATGGTGCTCCTCAGAGGCTCTGACTCCAGACAGTAAATTTAGCTTCTCTGTGACTCATGAGAACTAATAACAGTTCTCACCCACTCTGCCTGTCCCCCTCCGTCCACACTTGGCTCTATCGCACAGTTGACTCTTAAGCATTCTTGCTGGTGTGTCTAAAAATTCTTGTTGAATAGAGTCCCCGGTTTCTTGAAGTCCACAGAGAATGGCAGTCAAGTGGGGGACAGGACGCCTGACAGCAAGGGCACGAGCTCCCGCAGGACTGGAGGAAGTGTGTCCAGAGGATCCAAGCCCAGAGGCAGCAAGACTCACCAGCAATGCTGAAGTTGAGGAGGAAGACCTGCCTGCATGCTCGGGGCAGAGAAGACAACGTCCTGTTGAGTCAGTGTGAACTGAACAGGGTAGAGAAGCAGTTAAAGTCATGACAAGGTGGCTAACACCCCTGAGCCTTGGTGACCTCCCCTGTGAAATGGGTAATAGTGACACCTGCCACATAGGGTCACTGATTGTGAGAATAAAACGAACAAACAGTGGGGTACTTGGCACAGGGTAGCTGCTGTGGAGGCCTTTGCCGTCACTCACGACTTGCATTAAGTGTCCTAGTTCTCCCTTGGGGGAGTTTCATTTTAGATTAGAAAGGTAGAAACTAAGCCCAGGTGCTGTAGCTTGGATGTCAAATGTCCCCAAAGGTCCCCAGCTCATGATGCGATTGAGAGGAGGGGGGACCCAGTGGGAGGAAGTTAGGTCTTTGGGGGCATGCCCTTGAAGAGATTACTGGTACCCCAGGCCCTTCTGCCTCTCACTTATAAGGAAAAATGTTTCTTTTGGCTCACAATTTTGGAGGTTTGGGTACATGGTCAGTCAGCCCTAGGAGCTATGGTGTGAGCCAAAAGAAACCTTTGTCCTTATAAGTTGATGATCTCAGGTAGTTTGTCACAGTGATAGAGAGTTGACTAAGGCACCTAAATAAATGGTGAGACCTGAAGTTAGGATTCAGAATCTCCAGGCCAACAGGGGTTAAGGAGTTTAGCACGCATGGCTCACGAGGGCCAAGTATGAACTCCAGCCCAAACATGTGCCGCCCTCAGGAGGCAGCAGCTGCCCCAGACCCATCAACCTGTGTGGAAACATGGGGCCAGGAGTGTCGCAGTTTCCAAGAGAAGCCAGGAATCCTGATTTTATGTGAAGACCTGAATGTTCAGTGTTGGCAGCTGATTCAAAGTTTGGGTCAAACAAAATATAGACATGATCTGGATATGGTTTGGGCTTGTTGCTCTGCAGATCTAGCCCAAAGGAATCCCAGACCCTAAGCAGCTGAGCCCACCAAATGATAGGTTTAGAGTATATAAGAAAACTAAAGATGATCAAGTATTTCTCTTTATGGGGATGAAAGCACGTTTTACTTAACATAGACTATAGACTTGTAGAATATTTAAACAAATGAATTGCTCATTTATGCATAGAAAACCAGTCTGAAGTCAGATCACATAGGACTTTAATCATTGAACAATCAAAATGAATAGAGGCTGCACTAGCAGGAATAGGTGACTAGAATTTGGCACTAGGTTCAATTAAAAACTATGCCAAAGTAGCTTTATCGGTCCAGTGATGAGATTGAGGTATTGGCAGAGTGAGCAATATTGCTACTAAAATTCAGTGAGGCATTTGCCTTTTTTTCTGCATTATCCTTTTGATTGGGAGGAATGCGGCAAGGGGTAAGTGTTGAGGACCAGCTGAAGGCATGTGTCCTTCTAGAAGGTACGCTGAGGTCCAGTGAATGTCAAGAAAAAGACTACAGGAAAAACTGCTCTAAAGGAAATCAGATCTCCAAGAGAAACGAATAAAGATCTGTGGAAGGGGATTCAAACTATGGCGGGTGGGAGTGGTGTGGGTTTCCAACACTGCACCAGAGGCATGGCCCCCTGGACTCGGTTCACACTCTGACTGCAGAGTTCCATGGCAGCAGGAATAGCTCCCATTCTCAAATTCCAGCTCCTGCTTCTCCATTACTTACAAGACTTTCCGCTGGATTCATCCCTAGCAAAGCCCCCTCCCCCTCTCTCCAGCCTCCCAACCAATCTCCTTCAGGGGAGCTGATTAGTGAGTCATCACTCCTGGCTTCTGATCAGGAAGTACTGAGCCTGCACCCAAGACTGCCCAGCAGGAGCTCTCCCTAGCCCCAATCTATCTGGACTGGATTCAACCACGCTTCTTGTCTTGATCCTGCTAGCTCTTCCTCCAGAAACTAAGCCCCTTCTTTACACATTTCAAACAACTGCCAGTAGCCCTCAGAACAGTTCTCCTGGACCTTAGCTTCTTACCTGCTAGATTTTTGGTTCCTTCCTTCCCAACTCCAGAATAAGATTTTACTATATTCTTTTGAATATAGGGCCCTCTAGGGCCAAACTGGTGAATGTCTCTTAGGCAGGGCACCATGATTTGGACAGAGCATTAGCACTCCTCTTCCAGCTATGGTCTGCAGAGGGTCATTTCTGGTCCTGATGCCCTTTTTGACCACCCTGCTCCAGGGTGCTATAAAGAAGCATTCCACTTCCCATCCCAATTCTAGGATATGTCAATAAATGGCTCAGTTGTCATATGTGTAGATTATATAAAGTTAGAAGACCAAGTCAGGATTCAGAAAGATCTTGACAAATTGGCAGAAAAAGTCCCAGTCTCCACCCACATGCCTACCTGCTTGAATATAGAATGTGGAATATGCAGCTTTGTGAAATCTCCTGTTACATAGACACAGGTTTTGGGCACATTTATTAAACAGTTGTCTTGGTCTGAGTCATCAGTTTGTGAGGTAACTGCAAAAAAAAAAAAAAAAAAAAAAAAAAAAAAAGGCTAGGCTAGAATGAGCGCAGATTGCATTAACACAAGTGCAGAAGGTGGAAGGCGGAAGCAATGACTCCACTCTGTGCCAGGAGCCACACCTGGAATCCTGTCTTTGTTGCTGGCAGTCACATGATTAGAGGGCTATAAATGGCCTGGTACAAAATCAAGAGTTAGGTTGGAGATGAGGCTAAAAACGTGCCCAAGTGGTTAATTTATTCAGGGACTAGTGAATGTTCATCCCACAGAAGAAATGTTCCTCAAATATGTTAAGGGCTATTGTATGGAAATCTTCTTTGTATGATCCTAAGGGATTGATACTAATACAATTGGGTGGTAATTCAATGGAAGAAGTGTCAAAAAATCAAACTCTTCCCCAAAGAAGGTGTAAAATGTTGATTTTTATGTTCCTAATTACAGAACTTCAAGTTATATAAAGCAAAAACTGATAACAGTGAAAGAATAGTTAAACCCACTGTTACTGCAAAAGATTCCAATACCTTTCTCTCAGTAATCAATTTCAATCATTTTGAAAATGTCTGGCTATATGTGCTGAATTCATTTATTAGTTCTAATAGTTTTTTTAGTAAATTCATTCACATTTCCTATAAAAGATCATGTGGTCTGCAAATAATTTTATTTTTTATTTTTCAGTCTGGATGACTTTTATCTCTTTCTCTTTCCTAATCGCCCTGCCTAGCACCTTCAATATTTTATTGAAGAGAATTGATGAGAGCCAATTTTGTCTTTATCTTGTTCTTGATCCCAAGCCATGGAAAACATTTAGTTTTTCACCACTAATTATAATCTCAGCTGTGGGTTTTTCATAAATGGCCTTTCTTTATAAAGGATGTTCACTCTATACCTACATTGTTGAGGTTGTTATTGTTTTGGAGTGTTTGATTGTTTGTTTTGGTACTGGGTATTGAACTCAGGAGTGTTCTACCTCTTAACTAGACCCCCATTCCTTTTTGTTTTGAAACAGGGTCTCCCTATGTTGCTAAGGGTCTCCTAAAGTTAGTGAGGTTGGCTTTGAACCTGTGATCCTCCTATCTCAGCTTCCCAAGTACTGGGATTACAGGCATATCCACCATACCCTGTTCTGTTGAGTGCTTTTATCATGAGAGGGTGTTATATTTTTTCTAATGCACTTTCTGCATCTATTTAGATCATCATGTGTTTGTTAACCTTTAATCTTTTAATAGAACATATTACATTGATTTTCATATGTTAAATCAACCTTTCATTCCTGTGATAAATCCCACTGGATCATTATGTATAATCCTTTCCATATGTTGATAGATTCTAATTACTAGTATTTTGCCAAGGATTTTTATGTCTATATTCTTAAGAGATATTGTCTGTTATTTTCTTTTCTTGTGCTGTTCTTGCCTGGTTTTGGTATCTGGTAAATACTGGCTTCCTAGAATGAGATAGTAAGTATTCCCATTTCTTATATTTTTGGGAAGTTTTGAAGTATTGCTATTAATTCTGTTTTAAATGTTTGGTCAAGCTAGGCATGGTGGCACATGCCTGTAATCCCAGTACTTGGTAGGCTGAGACAAGAGGATCCCAGATTTGCTGCCAGCCTCAGCAATTTAGGCCCTTCATAACTGAGACCAAAAAAAAAAAAAAAAAAAAAAAAAGATAGGGCTGGGGCTATAGCTTAGAAGTATAATGTCCCTGGGTTCAAGCCCTAGTAACACACACATACACACACACACACACACACGCACACACACACACACACACACACACAAATGTATTTATTAGTGAAGCTATCTGGGTTTGGAATTTCCTTTGGGGAGATTTTTTAGTTACTGATAAAATCTGTGCATTTACTATAGGTCTATTCAGATTTTCATGTGTCTTTCTAGGAATTTACCCATTTTACCTAAGATATCTAATTTGTTGGAATAATTTTGCTCATGGAATTCCTTTGTAATCTTTTTTATTTCTCGACAGTTGATAGTGCTATCTCCTTTTTTTTCTTTGTTATTTTAATTTTGTGTCTTTTATTCTTGACCAATTGAACTAAAGTTTTGTCCTTTTCTTGTTCTTCTCTTCTCATCATCATTAAGATGACAACATTTGCAGTATGGGATGAATAATTAAATACAGTTTCTGAAACATATAAAATAAGACCAATTTAATATACAGTTAAGACAAATGGACCTAAGGGGACCTCATCAATCTCTTGTTCTCTCCATCCCTTATTCGTGTGTCCTGGTGAGCTCAAGCAGAACTACCTTCATAGTTTAGGCAATGCCTTTGTCTTGAGATAGTTCAAATGTTTTGCTTGTTTGGTGTTGTTTTCTGGTGCTCTTCTGTGCTTCATATTAATTCTCAACCAATTCTGGTTTGTACAGGACCATACTTTCCTTGGACCTGAGCAAATAAATGTTCAGGATGGTTGGGGAAAACTTACTGTGAAGGAAGGTTGGGGTCGGGGAAACAACTCAGAATCTCTGGGAGGGATATTCAGTTCAAATGACTGAACTAAGCCGAGCAGAGCATGGTGGCGCACGCTTGTAATCCCAGCATTCGGGAGGCTGAGACCGGAGGATTCGGGTTCGAGGCCAGCCTCAGCTACCTAGTGAGGAACTCCGCAACTTAGTGAGACCCGGTTTCAAAATAAAGAATAAAAAATAGGGCTGGGGGTGTAGCTCGGAGGTAGAATACCCCTGAGTTCAATCCCCAGTACCGAAAAAAAAAAAAAAAAAAAAAAAAAAAAAAAAAAAAAAAAAAAAAAAAAAAAAAAAAAAAAAAAAAAAAAAAAAAAAACAACAACAACAAATGACTGAACTGAAGACTGAATGACTGTGTGACAATTCCAGGACACTAGACAGAACCTCTGCTTCAAGTGCAGATTTAAAGAGTGGTGTGGTCACCTGCTGGATCTCTCTTTCTCTGTTTTCATCCTGGTGAGTTATGTACTTACTGCAGTTGGAGAAGGTGACACTGCTATCAATGTCTGTTCAATAAACATAGGAATTCTGTGATTGATCTATGTCACACTCATAGTTTATAACTTACAAATGCAATTCCCCACATTGGATATTACCTATAGTTTCCATCTGACTCTATATAAGTGAGAAAACATAGAGCTGAATATTCAGCACACCTGATATTTTAAAAATGTTCTTTGGTATACTTACTGCTTCCTTATTATAGTAACTTGATAAAAGTATGATTTTTATAAAGTCTCTTAACAGGCTATAAAACTAAAATTTATCCTTGCATGGTGAAGTTGAATCTTCTGCTTTTTGATAGCTTAATGACAACTCAGCCAAGGGGTTTTGCGAATGCTCCTTTATAACACAGTTGGCAATAATAAGATCACAAGCTTCATAAATCATGCACTATCAGAATATGGCGTCTGGTTCAACTCATCCATGTTTCCAGGAAGCTGCAAGTGAGTCACTTGACTCAACTCCTTGAACACCATGGAAGTTGGCTCAGATCCCAGACAAAAGTGAGACAGAAGAAGTTTGCTTCTGATATTCTCAGGGCTGTCTTTCTAAAAGCTAATTAACTTCTCTTTCTCTGTCCACTCTATTCCATCTCAAGTGCTCTAAATCTGTTCTCCCGTTGACACCGGGCAAGAACTGATTAGCTCCAGCTACTTTAACCAGACATTTGCACTTTTAAATTTTCATCACTAACTTAACAGTTGCATTAGGGAAGAGAGTTTTTATCAAGTAGGATTCTGAAATCATTATAGGGTTATTAATCCATGCAGCCTCCAAGCTCCAAGAGGAACCAAAGAAAACTCAGGGGACCTTGGCATTGGGAGTCCAAGATACCACCCAACAAGAGACCCTGGCTCCTGTAGGCATGATAAGCTAGGGTGGAATCCTTGCAGTAGTTGCTGGAGGAAAGGGGAGATCTCAAACAAATGTCTGCCAAGGAGGATGATGCACACTTGGGTCTGAGGACCTCTGCTGTGGACCATTGGCTTCTCTGTTCTTCCCGGCAATGCATGAGTTCATCTTCTCTCTTCAATACCTTTCTGGCTGGTGGTGGGAAGAATCTTGGTGCTGAGCTTTGATGAGTATTTTTGTGGATAATTTTAAAACTGGTAAGCTGACTATCTCTAAGTAGAATTCCTGAACTAGATTTATAGGACTCGGGAAGGGATGATATTATAGAAAAAAACATAAATTCTTTAAATCTAAGAAAAATAGAGATCTATGGACCCCAGAAGGGTAAGGCTTACTTCCTCTAAACATCTCTCTTCATATGGAATTTAAATTTTCATCTAAATTATTTTGGCTTCCTTCCTTTAAAATACATCTGAAGTATAAGATTGTTATATCCAAATTTGTTTCATCTTCTTGTTCTTCATAGACTGTGTGTGTGTGTGTGTGTGTGTGTGTGTGTGTGTGTGTGTATGTGCGTGAGTTTGTGCGTGCATGTGTGTGTGATACTTGGAATTGAACCCAGAAGGAGGGCATTCTACCTCTGAGCTACAGCCCCAGTCCTATTTTATGTTTTACTTCTAAGTTGCAGAGGGCCTCCCTAAGTTGATGAGGCTGGCTGTGAATCTGTGATCCTCCTGTCTCAGCTTCCCAAGTAGTAGAATTATAGATATGCGCCAGTCACCATGCCCAGTTGGACATAGACTTCTTAATCCAATTATATATGTTAAGTATAAAAATGAAATATCACTCATAATACCACAAACTAGAACTAATCAATATTGACATTTCACTTAATAGATTTCCTTCCTTCTTTCCTTCCTTCCTTCCTTCCTTCCTTCCTTCCTTCCTTCCTTCCTTCCTTCCTTCCTTTCTCTTTCCCTGCCTCATTCTTGTTTAAATAATGCAGACTATCAACAGATTACACATCTTCTTGTGATTTACTTTTTGACTTAACTATATACATTGGATAGCTTATATGTAAATATCTATTCTTCCTCAATGTCATTTTAATGGCTGCATAGTATTTTCCTGTATCACTTACATCATTTATTTTAGAATGTTCACTCTTGTAAAAAACTCTGAAAGGAATGTCCTTAAGTGTATATTCCTGTTGACATATTCACTTATTTTCTTAGATCAAATTGCTGCATACAAAGTAAAAGACATGCACATGTTTAGAGACTTTTCATCAACATCACCTAGATGTCTTTCCTGAAGACTTCCCTACCTGGCTGTGGATCCAGTGTGCATGGGAAGGGGGTGGGCAGGCTCCTAAAATCCTGCCAGATAATTACCACTGGGGCTGCCTTCCTCTGGAAGCTGGCGCTGGTGGGGGTGTGTTCTTCATAAGGGTTCCTGGAGGCACCCCGTCCAAGGGTCTGGAGGAGGAGGAAATAGCAGCCTTGGGTTGGCTTACTCCTGCTCTACCCTGTTTTCCTCTCTAAGCTCTTCTTAGTCTTTCCTTTTCTTCCCCTTCTCAGCTGCACTTTCCAGCTTTGTTCTGCACTCCAGCTTCTGGGTGCCAGATTTCTTCCCACCTCCCACTCTGAATTGGAAGACAGCCCAGCTCAACATGCCCTGGATAGTTAGCCACCACTGCCATCTATAGTCTGCAGTGTGTGAAGATTGAACCCTCCACTCCCAGGTGCATCACTGGGTGAGGGGTCCTGTGGGCCTGGGAGAGGGGATGTGCAGGGCCAAGCTTGTCTACTAATTGAGAGAGATAGGCATGTTGGGGGAAGGATTAGGAAATCCCAGTTAGCATGATGAGGTCCAGCCAAGGAGGGTGTGGGAGTCCAGGAGAGGACGACTGAGAGAAATCCTTGAAAAGATAAACTTTCAGGGTAGAACATGATCATTCCTGTGGGGTTCTTGGCTTCCATGGTGAAAAGAATTTCAACCTGAGCCAGTCAGAGACAAAGGCAGAGGTTTAAATTAAAGAAAAGTAAAGATACACGTTGAGGGGAAACTCGGGCCATCTTGAGAGCATGAGAGTGACCCCAGGATCTCCTACAATTCTTTTTATAGGATATCCAGACAGGGGGTAGCTCAGGCTATGTGGTGGCCTCTTCCTTTGAAGCTTTTGGGTAACAATAGGTGGAGCTTCCCTTGAGATGGGAATCCCCGCCAGGGTGCAGGGCTCTCTAACAAAAAGTGTGACTTTTTCTGGGATCTCTGGCAAAAGGTGAGGCTCTCTCAGGATTTAATCATCTCAGGAAATTTCAATATGGAGCCAGCCCATTATGATTTAAAAGTATGGGCCTGGCTTTTTAAAGAATAAACAAGTTCTGTTGGGACTTTTTTCGATTTGAAAACCATATACTCCTTTCCTTCTCAATCTATCTCCTTTCCTAAATTTGTATTTCTTCTACTCTATCTCATCCCCCCCTTCCCCACTGAGACTTTTGGTCCTTTAATCTTGAGGACTGCTTAGGGATAGAGTTGAGTTTTCTGTAGCTTCTTCCCAGCTGACACGGGGGCATTGGTCCTGCTTATCCAGGGACCCAAAGTCTTGTCCTGACTGATCTAAAGGAGATGAGGGGAGGTCAGGTCTTTTTGTCATTCTCTGATGTTCTGGAACAGAAGGCATACACATGAGAGATATCAGCCCTAGACAGCAGCAAATCAAATAATACAAGAGCATACTGATGCAAAGTTTACTGGCCAAGAAAATGAGAATTTTATCCCAGCAAAATGTTAACCAATCATTTTCTGGAAAGGAGTGCATCCACCAAGAATATCTAAATGAACTGGAAGTGGGTACTGGACCACAAATCCAACAGGTACTTTTATCAGTATCTCTGGCATATTGTTGTGCCCAGTCCAGGAAAAGGTTTGCTTTTCCCTGGAAGAATGATATAAAAATTAGGAGATAAGTAAGTTGATAATTTTTAGTCTGGATAGACACAATACAGTTATAAGGAAAAAGCACAAAAACAAAACTTATTCTAATCCTTAATAGTTCAATGGGCAGTACACCTAACTAGGGCTCAAAAAGGGTCTCTTGACATAGTTTCCTCAAGATGGTTTAGGTTTTGTAAGTTAGCCCTTTCAACTTTTCTGATGATTGAGAGTGCCAGGAGCTATGGAGATAATAAATTATGTCCAGAGCTCATGAGACCTCCTGTGTTAACTTTGAGACAAAGGAAGGTTCACTGTTACTTTTAAGTGGCTTGGGGAGCCCAAATATAGGAATAATTTCTTTTAATAATGCCTTAATAACTTTTTGGGCATTTTCAATTTGAGTAGGATATGCAACTATCCATCTAGAAAATGAGTCAGCAAAAACCAGGAGATATTTATACACTGGACTAAATGATTAGTGCTTTTTCAAGGCACAAATCACAGCATACAATTTAACTCTATAATCTTATTTATTCGTAAATCATTTGCTTACTATAAAAATTATAGACCTCTACTATCTGTCTTTCCTTTTTACATATTTGGCAGAGCGATCTGTAAAACAAGCCTCTCACTTTAGGTTTAAGGTTATTGTATCTTTTTCCTACTCTATGGGAGACCCCATTAACTCTTTAAGTATCTATAATGTTTCTAGTTTGGCAAAGAAATTCCCATATCAAAAATGAAAAAAAGGTTCCACAAGAATAGAAAGAAGCAAGATTCTTAGTTTATAGTTCATAGGGGAGTTCAAACAGGCTTCGGTTTATTTTAACTATGAGCAGGACTCGTAGACCCTCTGGTACCTTACAGGAATAGGAACTTTTTTCTTTTATGGGTATTGGTGGTCCTGGACCTGAAAACCTCAAGAGACAGGTTTAGTTTTACAACATTTTATAAATACTCAGAAGTTCTGGGCATCAGTGTCACTTTATATTTCTCTTATCATCCTAAATCTCCTATGAGTCTAAAAGCAGAAGTATCATTACAGATTATAATGTGGGCACTTGTGTTGGTTATACTTTCCTACTGGGTGTTCAAGGCCAAGTAGTTAGTCCAATATTAGGCAATCATGAAATATAAATTTTTTCCTGTTATAGACAGTCAAGGCTCCTCAGGATTACTTTTTGAGAAACTGAGGCTCTTCCTCTCATTTGTCAGGATGAGCCATGCAAGGTCTTGCTGACCATTTGCTTCCCTTGAAGCATAGGGGACACTTCCAGTCCAATGGCCCTCCTTCTTTGCAGAGAATGTGCTGGTGGTTCCCAGTCTCTGGGACATTCATGATCCCTCCATTTCAGGAGGTCAGATGACTCACTGGAGTTGTAGGGGTCTTAGTGAGGTCTTCTCCTGGGTCCTATTTGACCTTGGAGGACCAGGGCCCAAATATTGGTTATCTTTTAGCCCTTTTATTTCTGGATTGTTTTTGGAGACTCAGTTGTTGAGCACTCAGATGGTTAGTTTCAGCAGTACTTTTTAATGATTAGGGGTTAATATCAGAGTCTGTTTTTCAGGTAATGGTTATCAAAACATTGTTTAGGTTATTCTGTGAAAAATACATCTGTAATATTAACAGACAACAATTACAAAGATATACAAGGAAAACACAAAACAAACTATTTGGGATAAAATAAATCCAGCTTGTGTAATAGTTCTTCTAATATTTTATGACATAAACAAATCCCCATTTACATTTGACTCTCTCTCTCTCTCTCTCTCTCTCTCTCTCTATATATATATATATATATATACATATATATATGATTTTTAATCATACCTATGAATATCTCCCATTATTTATTGGATTTCCTTTTGTTTTAACAATTTTTTTTAACTTTAAACAATTAAACAATATTTACATTTAAAGAACCCCTATAACAAATCTCTCAGTTTAGGTAAATTACTTCTTTTAGGTAAGATAAAACACTTACCACTTAGATAAAAACACTTAATAATGTTCTTAATAGTTGTTTATCAAAACACAGCCTAAGAGCCAGGCGTGGTGGAGCACACTTGTAATCCCAGTACTTGGGAGGCTGAAACTAGAGGATCCTGGTTCACGGACAGCTTCAGCTACTTAGTGAGGCCCTCTGAAACTTACTAAGACACTGTTTAAAAATAAAAAATAGGTTTGTGGGTGTAGCTGAGAGGGAGAATCCCCCTGAGTTCCTGGGTTCAATGCCTAGTACCACAAAAACAAACAAAACAACAACAACAAAACACATAAAAAACCACACAGCCTAAGAATTCCTTAGTCTTATATATGTATAGAATCACATATCAATCAGAACTTTGATTCTGAGTAACTTATGTTATCTTATGTTTAGTTAACATCCCAAAGAATTTAATCTTAAAAACTGCTCCTTACATATATAAAAACACATTTATTAGACTCAAATATATTGTCTTTTGCTGATGTTAAGCCAACAATACTTTATATTTAGCAATTGATGTTTAGCATTTAACTTACTTATAAAGATAAGCCATTTATGTAAAAAACTTACTTATGTTTACCTAATTTACCCATTTTAATAGCCAGTTTAAGTCACTATTTTTTATTTATTTACTTATTTATTTGCAGTACTGGGGATTGAACTCAGGGACATTCTACTTCTGAGCTATACCCTCAGTCCTATTTTTTATTCTTTATTTTGAAACAGGGTCTCATTAAGTTGCAGAGGGCTTCCCTAAGTAGTTAAGGCTGGCTACGAACCTGGATCCTCAGTCTCAACCTCCCAAGTACTGGGATTACAAGTGTGTGCCACCATGCCTGGCTCTTAAGTCATTATTTAACAAATTAAAAAAAAAATGAACATTGCAATTTAAACATCAAATAAGAACAGATAATATAATCCTAATAGACTAACCTGGATAAAAATTTTTAACTTTTAATGACCTCTCTTACTTTTATTTTTTCAATAAACTTAAACTTATTTGTTAAAGATTTAAGTCACATTAACTAAAAGGTATTTGTATCCATTTTTTCACTTATGAATGCTTTTTGATAAGCTAATTTTGGTACTGTATAGACAAAAGATAGACAATATACTTATGGATACAAACATACACAAAAGTAGACAGCAAACATATATCTTATAGCTTTTTTTTTTTTTTTTTTTGCGGTACTGGGGATTGAACTCAGGGGCATACCCCTGAGCTATACCCCAGCCTCCAAGCTATACCCCAGTCCTATTTTTTACTCTTTATTGTGAAACAGGGTCTCACTAAGTTGCGGAGTGCCTCACTAAGTAGCTGAGGCTGGCCACGAACCCGGATCCTCCTGTTTCAGCCTCCCAAATGCTGGGATTACAAGCGTGTGCCACCACGCCCGGCTTCATCTTATAGCTTTAACTTGCCAGGCATTGAATCTCCATAGATAACTAAACATAGAGCAAGATGTATAGTCCCCAAAATTAAAATACAACCTATCACAGATGCCTATCATGTAACACAACGAGTAATAGATTATAGAGGACACAAACGTGGAAGCCCATGCAGTAGGCAATGTGTCGAGCAAGGACTGCCAATCATGGGTGACACTGAAGCAAACTGGTTCAGGTGGCCACTGACTCCATGAGGCAGATCTGCATCAAACATCATGTTATATTCCTCAGGGAGAAAACCCAAATATTTAGATCTCTGCCCATTTTCCTTACTACTTATAGAACAAGCTTCTTTTTTTTTTTTTTTTTTAATTTACATTAGGGTCAAGCCAGGTAACAGAAAAAATAGTTTCCTCTTATTTCCCTAAATCTTTTACCTTTCACTTATTCAATATGCACTCAAAGGATAAGTTCTCAGGGATAGTTATTGAATTACCCATGATCTTGTTGGCCCGCTTTTAAAGTTTCTTTCTTTCTTTTTTTGTTACAACACAAAACTAGGATTTAAAAACAAATGAGGCAAAAGACAATCATGATCAGATTAGCATCTGACCCCTCTCCACTGCCATAACTCTCCATGCTAGCGACCCAGCTCTGGAGGTACATAGTTCAATTTGAATGAATAACACTGGCCCATTCCCTCTGCAATCATTGGAACACAAGCATCCAATTGTATTTGAATCCAATTGGATTCATTGGATTTGAATCCAACATGTAGTTTTTAGGGTACCTTGGCCCCTACTGGATCAGGGTGCCCCTTTGACCCCTACCAGATTCTTTGAGCAAGCTTGAAGTTTCTTCTTACAGAAAACAGCAAAACAAACAAACAAACAAACAAACAAACAAACAAACAAACAAAAAGTTTTTAAAGAACAGAATATCCCTGAGATCTTGTCCTCAGTAATTTGAATGCTCTTAAAAATTTATAACCTCATACATGAAAACCATGCAAGGAAATAATTTAAAACAGAATGAAGAAAATTTGTAAATGCCCTTTCTGAGGACATTTCCTAGATAAAATGATATTATATGTTAAGAGATGAAAACCAAGTCTGGTGGCGCACGCTTGTAATCCCAGTACTTGGGAGACTGAGAACAGAGGATCCAGGTTTGAGGCCAGCCTCAGCTACTTAGTGAGGCTCTCTGCTACTTAGTGAGACCCTGTTTCAAAATAAAGAATAAGAAATAGGACTGGGGATGTAGCTCAGAGGTAGAATGTCCCTGGGTTCAATACCCAGTACAGCAAATAAAACAAAAAGAGATAAAGGCCAAGCACATTTTATGTAAACAGTTTCTGTCTCCAGTAGGTGGCGATGTTTCCTTTAATTGAACAGTATAGGCAAAGTAGGTTTGCAAGGTGAAGGAAGGAAAAAAAAAACAACAAAATTTCTTTTTGCTATTTTAATTAATGCAAAATACTGAAAGTGCCCCCTCCCCTATAACCATGTAGTTACAGCTGGCTTAGCTAGAGCATGAGGCAATTACACAAAAACAATTTAGAGCTCACACTTGTAACAAAAGGCTTAAAGAGTCAACGGATTGGCTGGGTCTGAACAGTATGCTGGGTCCAAATATATGTGCTGCTTTTTGAAGGTAGCTCCTCTGGCTGTTAATCCAGAGTCAGGTCTCTTCCATGTGTGGCTCAGATAGACCCTACAGACACGAAACCATGGGCCTGCTTGAAAATGCTGGAGGGACCACTCCATTTTGCATTTTCTGGATGAGCAACCTAGGAATGAAGTGTTAGCCTAAAAAGGGTGAGCTCCTATCTTTAGTTCTATCAAGCATTCATTTTCTAAGGGAGAATTGGGTTGTACAGGAAGGGTGGGTGGGAGAGAGAGAGAGAGAGAGAGAGAGAGAGAGAGAGAGAGAGAGAGACAGACAGACAGAGAGACAAATAGACAAGAGAGTGAAAAATCTTCCTAAAGTCCCATAGTTAGCAGTTGGTTTTAGAAGAAACTTGTACACCAACAGACAGCTAAGAAACCCATAGGAGGCTCTATAAAAAAGAAAACAAGAAACAGAAGAAAATGGAAACTAAAAGAGAAAGAAGAGCCGGGTGTGGTGGTGCACGTTTGTAATCCCAGCATTTGGGAGGCTGAGACTGGAGGATGCGGGTTCGCTGTCAGCCTCAGCTACTTACTGAGGCACTCTGCAACTTAGTGAGACCCTGTTTCAAACTAAAGAATAAAATATAGGACTGGGGATAGAGCTCAGAGGTAGAATGCCCCTGGGTTCAATCCCCAGTATCGCAAAATAAATAAATAAATGAATAAATAAATAAATAAATAAATAAATAAATAAATGAGAAAGAGAAGACTATTTAAACTCCACTCGGGCACAGTGTTCTAGCTCATAGACTCTCCCCAGGGCTCTAAGGACAGCATCAGCTGTCACCCTCTCTGCCATTTGATCTGTGCGGCTTGGGAAATTTCCCCACCACCCGCAAAGGGGAGCCATGGCCGGAGGGCAGACCAAGTTTATGCTTGTTTTGGTCTATGGAAGTGAAGGACAGATATCTTACACACACACACACACACACACACACACACACACACACACCACATATGCACACAAATAGAACATTTAAAAACAGGGATGAGCCGGGCATGGTGGCACACGCTTGTAATCCCAGCATTTGGGAGGCTGAGACCGGAGGATCCGGGTTTGAAGCCAGCCTCAGCTACCTAGTGAGGCACTCCACAACTTAGTGAGACTCGCTTTCAAAATAAAGAATAAAAAATAGGGCTGGGGGTATAGCTCAGAGGTAGAATGCCCCTGAGTTCAATCCCCAGTACCACACACACAAAAAAAAAAAAAAAAAAAAAACCAGGAATGAAAACAACTCAACCATTTTTAGTGGACTTACCACTGCTGATTTCTCTGAAGTCCCGTAGTGGGTGCCAAAGAATATGTCAGGGGAGAGCACAATCATTCCTGTGGGGTTCTTGGCTTCTATGGCAAAAATAACTTCAACATGAACCAGTCAGAGTCAAAGGCAGAGGTTTAATTAAAGAGAAGCAAAGATACACATTTGGGCCATCTCGAGAGCATGAGAGCGGCCCCCGATCTCCTACAATCCTTTCTTATAGGCTCTCCAGAGAGGGGGTAGCTCAAGGATACAGGGCAGCCCCTTCTCGTTGAAGCTTTAGGGTAACAATAGGTGGAGATTCCCTTGACAAGATTCTCTGGTAGCAGAGATGGGAAGTCAGGGTCATCAGGGTGCAGGGCTCTAACAAACAGTGTGACTTTTCTGGGATCTCTTCCTTGAGGCAATTGGAACTCTGACAAAAGGTGAAGCTTTCTCAGGATTTAATCGCCTCAGCAATTTCTGATATGGAGCCAGCCCAGTATGATTTAAAAGTATGGGCCTGGCTTTTAAAAAAATAAACTAGCTCTGTTAAAATGAAACTAAAGATTATGAAGTTTTTCAGATTTTAAAACTATGTTTTCCTTTTCTTCCCAATCAGCCTCCTTTCTACCTCATTTTTAAAATTTCTTCTATTCTATCTCAAAACCACAGAAATAGTTCTGTAAGAATCTGTGTGTCTAGAATTCACATTATACCAGGAGAGACAAAGTAGGCCTTGATTCCTTAAAACCCTGTGCTGCCTTTGGGTCTATGCCACGAGGGGTCTGTGGACCAAGGAAGGATTAGTTATAGCTCAGGGGTTTCGTCCATTGCTCAAATCTACTGTGTCAGCTCAGTAGTGTCCATAGTTGGGCATGGCCATGTGCCTTTCCTCAGCTCCCTCTGTGGGATTCGGGGGCCTCTGATGAAGTTAAAGCTGCCCACCCAGGACTTTCAACTGCTTTCTCATTCAACTTTCTGGGTTGCTGCGACCCTTTGTCCGGCCTCTCCCTCTGGTCAGCAGGCTCACGCAGTCCACACAGAATTCTCCAGGTAAGGTTGCCTTAGGAGAGGGCCCGGTCTTTGAGATGTAATTAGTAGCTCTAGTGAAGTTGGGGCTGGGGTTGGTTGGATGGGTTCCCTTAGGCTGGTGGGGACTTTCCCACTGCTCCTAAAAGATTAAAACAACAACAACAAACATGTGTTACTTCATCACATTTTGCTGGTCAGGGACTCAGAGACAGCTCAGCAGGGTTGTTCTGACTTGGAGTCTCTCAGGAAGTTGCAGTTCACATGTCTGAAAGACCTCAGAGTTGGGAACCATGATCCAGAGGGGACAGCTATAGTGGCTTCTTGTGATTTGTTCTCTGAGTCTCAGGTATGGGGATCGCTGGGCTCCTGCAGCCTGGCTCCCAGTCTAGCCGGAATCACCTCCTCCTCCTCCATGTACCTTAACATGTGCTTTCCCCACCACTGGTTCCCAAATCTGGGTGAGCTCCAGAACCATCTAGAAGCTTCTGAAAGTGAATATTACCAGACTATACTTGAGAGACCTGGATTCAATCCAGCCCAGAAATCTGTGTCTTTAGAATCTCCCAAAGCAGTTCCGGGAAACTATGATTTTTACAACTTTGTCAACTTAGCTTCTGGCCTAGGAGGGTCCTGTTTAGACTCTATAAAACAACTACTAAAACTAATAGAAGGTTGCAGGCTACACAGTTAACCTGTAAAAATCAAAGTGAATTTAATAGAGTAGCAGCACACAGTTGGAAGATACACTTTCAAAAATTCTACTTCCTGTAACAATAGAAACATACAATATTTTGCAATAAGTCAACAAAAATGTATAAGAATTCTATACAGAAAAGTATAAAATGGTGCTGAGGGAAATTAAGGCAGGCTTAAAAGGAAAGATATACAATGTTTGTGGATTGGAAGTCTCTATTATTAAAACATCAATTCTTCCTAAATAGGTCTTTATATTTAATGTGAAGTCCCAGTCCCAGCAGGAGAGTTTTTTTTTTTTTTAAATACAATTGGATTGGACAAGATGGTTCTAAAATTTACAAGGAAATACAAAACACCTAGACTCTTCAAAGCCATTAAACAAATAACCCAATCAAGAAATGGGCAACTGAATTGAATAGACACTTCACAAAAGAAGAGATACAAATGGCTAAAAGATACATGAAAAAATGCTCAACATCCTTAGCAATTAGGGAGATGCAAATGAAGACTACACTGAGATTCCATCTAACCCCAATCAGAATGGCAATCATCAAGAAGTTAAATAACAATAAACCTTAGGGAGGATGTGGGAAGATAAGAATTCTTCTACAATGTTAGTGGGATTGCAAACTAGTTCAGTCGCTATGGAGATCAGTGTGGAGATTCCTCAGAAAACTTGGAATGGATCCATCACTCCTGGGTATCTTTCCAAAGAAGTTGAAACCAGAGAACTACAGTAATATATGCATACAGCATGAGTATGTTCATAGCAGCACAATTCACAATAGCTAAATAATGGAATCAACCCAGGTGTCCATCAACAGATGAATGGATTACAAAACTATGGGGAACACACACAATGGAATTCTACTCAGCAGTAAAGAAGAATAATGTCATTTGCAAGAAAATGGAAGGATCTGGGGAACACAATGTTAAGTGAAATTAGCCAGTTGGAGCCAGGCCTGGTGGTGCACCCTTGTAATCCCAGGCTGAGACCTGAGGATCTCGGTTCATGGCCAGCCTCAGCTACCTAGTGAGGCACTCCACAACTTAGTGAGACCCTGTTTCAAAATAAAGAATAAAAAACAGGTCTGGGAGTGTAACTTGGAGGTAGACTATCCCTGGGTTCAATCCCCAGTACCACACACACACACAAAAAGTGAGATTAGCCCATCACAGAAAGTGAATGGACATGGACATGCTTTCTTTAATATGCACAAGGTAGGGACTGACTGGTATACCAGAGGGACTCCAGATACTGGAGGAGAAACCTCAGTGGAGGCAAGGAAGTAGTCTAAGGGAAGGGGAGGGGGAAGACTGAGGTTCATTATTGGAACGACTGTGTGTAAATATGTGAAAATCCCAATATCATTCTCAGTCCTCTGTATGGGAAGGGGGGAGGCGGGGGGGAGGCACTAAGTGCTGTGTGCATGTATGTCAATGTCAACATAATTTGCATTATGATGTGAGACCATAATGCACCAATAAAAGCATATTAAAAAAAGACAAATTCTGCAGGCTTACACTACTTTCAAGACATGTATAAAAGTAGTAAAGCTACAGTGACCAAGACAGTGTCTAAGAATCAACACGTTGATCACAGGAACAGAGAGGCAGAGAACACTGCCCTAGGTGGTCACAACTTCTCTCGGAAATGATGGCTCTTTTGACCCTTTTTCTCAGGATGAGGAGTGGGCCCCTGTTGACTAAAAGACCCTAAGTGATAGGACAAGACG
Organism: Graphiurus murinus; assembly: GCA_004027655.1. NCBI lineage: Eukaryota > Metazoa > Chordata > Mammalia > Rodentia > Gliridae > Graphiurus > Graphiurus murinus. The sequence goes on from PVLC010005955.1 coordinate 65,793, forward strand.
CAGCACATGGTGACGTTTTAGTGCCACTCGTATATTCATGGACAGATTCGTCACTCTTTCCCCCTTTCAACCTATAAGTAATAATTACACGCTAGAGAAACCCCTGACATTCAAGGATGGGTCAATTACCCAGCAACCTATAGATTGTAGGTGGTTCCTGAGCACAAATAGTAAGTCGGACTATGTTCATTGTTACTTGTAAATATCATAATGCTAGTCTCAATTTAGCATTTAAAATACTGATATAAGGTGGTGACAAGGCTCCACTCCACTTTCTGGGGCTATTCTGGGAAGGGACCTGTCCTGCATAGCCAGGGACCACAGTAGCCCTTCCATCACAGGTGGTAACAATGGCCACACTTAAGCCCTCAGCCCTCATGTACCTAGTTAGTTACATCGTAATAGCACTTTTTTTTTTTTTGCAGTACTGAGGATTGAACTCAGGGGCATTGTACCTCCAAGCTACACTCTCAGTCCTATTTTTATTCTTTATTTTGAATCAGGGTCTCACTAAATTGCAGAAGGCCCCACTAAGTAGCTGATGCAGGCTGAGAACCTGTGATCCTCCTGTCTCAGCTTCCCAAGTACTGAGATTACAAGCGTGCACCACCATGCCCGGCATGACAAGCACTTTCTATATATTAGACCTTAAGTCTTAAATTAACTCTACAAGGTAGGATTATTTTGTCCAAACCTACTAAGTTTCCAACAACTATGTAAACCAAAAGTGGATTGAAAGACTAATTCTTCTGAAGAGACCAGAGACATAGGAGCAGCTCAGAATGGAATCCTTTTACAGAGTCCATATCTGCAATTTTGAAATTCAAAATAGCTCTGAAAATTGAATGTATTTGGAAACAAATTGGCAAAACCTGAATTCTACGTGTCCCCGCCCACTGACAGGCACTGTGACTCTCCCAGAGAGAAATAAAATATTCACCCATACAACCCTTTTCTCCCTCGGAGCATCTCAACAGAAATGATGCTGAGATGTTGTTATTACATCTTAAAACTTTCTAATTTCTTTTTTTTTTTTTTTGGCATAAATTTGAATTTTCCTCTTTCATTGACTTCAATTTACTCTCTGTAAATATGTTGGGTGGAAATTTGGGGCTTCCTGTCTTAAATGATCACCTGTTTGTACACGACTCTTCGGGTTCATGGGGTTTTGGTTCATTCAGTCCTGGGTAAAGCCCCTTCTTGTTTCAGCAGTGAAGAAGTAAAAGCTAAGGACACCTGGCTGGGATGTGGCAGGACCAGTACTGGAGCTCACTGCTACCCGTGACCGGCAGCCACAGTAAGAGCCTGTTCTGTAGGACACCCAGCTCACAAGGCACCTGCCAGTGAAAGAATTAGAGACAGAAGCAGGTGGAAGAGCCGCAGCACAAGGGCGGAGGACTCAGTGCTGCCATCTTGGTGCCCCAGGGTGCAGACCCCAGGAAAGGCAGTCACCAGCCTGTTGGGCACTGAAATGCAGGGCGATTTCCACCAGCTCTGCCTCCCTTGCCCTGAGTTTCTCTTCTGTCTTAGATGAAACTGAAGACTCCCAGTGGTGGTATTTTACTGACCAGAAGGCCTGGTGGCTCGGGGCTTTTAACTGCTTCTACACCAGATTGTCAAAGGCTCTGACTGGCCAAACCTAGTAGAGAGCAGGGAGCACCATGTCAGGGGCCTGCAGGAACCTGAAAGCTTAGACTCTTCATTCTATAATAAGCTACGGAGGCTCCGAGGTGGACCACTCGTGTGATGTCAGGACGCCAGGCAGCAAACAGTTGGGGCTAGAACTCAACTTTTTCCTGCCAAGTAAGGCGCTTCTCAAACACTGTCAACGCCATGCTGTACCCACCTCCTAGCAGCAGAGGGCGCCAGAGGCCTGTGGATGTTTCGAGTCCAGGCATTATTAGGAGTCTATTAAAATTCAGTTTGGAGATACTGTAGCGTGGCTTGGAAGCATAAACACGTATTTGAAGGCACCAGCTTTTATAAAAGCACGTGGAATATCAGTATGTCTGATAATTGGAAACTCCTTTGAAAACGGGCTTAGGAGAGAACTTGGCCTTGGTTGGGTGGGCACTCTCTAGAAGCCAAAGAATATTCCTGTCCCTGGGCTGTTCAGTCCCAAACGCGCTGCCATTCTACTGAAATAGCACCGCTGGAGAATCGGGCGCACAGGAAGGAGCGGGTCTTCTCTGTGTGCTGCTCCCTGGGCAGGTGGGCTGACGGCCTGGACCAGGCTGTTCTTCAAGTCCTCTCAGGACTGTCGCCCAAACCCTCTGAGAACCTGTCAGCACTGCTAGATGCACAAGAAACAGAAGCTGTGGTCGAGCTGCTGGGAGGTCGTGGTCAGAGACCTGGACCACAGACGGGCCCGCCCCGCTGCGCCCGTGTATGGGCGCGGCCACAGAGCTGGGTGGGCCTGGTCTCCACGGGAGTTTCCGTCACCAGCAATTTCTGATCGCCCGTGGATTAGAACCAGAAGAGCTGAGCTTGTCGGTGTCAACCAAATGAAGGTTTTCTTTACTTTACCCTTCCTTCCTTCCTTCCTTCCTTCCTTCCTTCCTTCCTTCCTTCCTTCCTTCCTTCCTTCCTTCCTTCCTTCCTTCCTTCCTGCCTTCCTCCCTCCTTTCTTTCTTCTTTTCTTCTCTCTCTCTCTTCTCTCTCTCTCTCTCTCTCTCTCTCTCTCTCTCTCTTTTTTTTTTTGTACTGGAGCTTGAACCCAGGGGCATTCTACCTCCCAGCTGCAACCTTGAGCCCTATTTTATTTATAGCTGTTTGGTTTTTTTTTTTTTTTCATGGTACTGGGGATGGAACCCAGGTGCATCCTACCTCTGAGTTACACCCCTAGTCCTATTGAAACTGGGTCTCACTAAGTTGTGGAGGTTCTCACTAAGTAGCTGAGGCTAGTGGCGAACCTGGATCCTTCGGTCTCAACCTCCCAAGTACTAGGATTACAAGTGTGGGCTACCATGCTTGGCTTATTTATAGTTTTGAAACAGGGTCTTGCTAAGTTGCCCAGAACCTCCCTAAATTGCTTGAGGCTGGCGTCCGACCTCCAATCCTCCTGTCTGGGCCTCCCAAGTACTGGGGTTACTGGTGCGTTCCGCAGTGCTTGGCTTAAAAGAAGGTTTTCGGATGACATGTGGGGTATTAGGAATTCCTGGTGCAGCACCTACCCATAGTGGTCTCCTTAAAGTGGACTTCTTTCCTTCCTTCCCCCTTTCCCATCTTCATCCTTCTGTCTATCTCTTCCCCTACTCCCTGACCTTTCACTTCCACTCATGTCTCCAAAGGTTAGGCTGAGTAAGATTGCATCCCAGTGGGGACAGGTGTGGAGGCCTGGGATTCTGTCCCAGGGAGGACAGAGTCAGCTGGAGCCGCCAGGTAGATCTGGATGAAAGAACGGCCCTGAAATGGTGGCGGCTGTTGGCAGGAACTGCAGATTGGGGAAGTACAGGGCAGTGGTGTCCTTTATTCTTCTCGTTGGGGTTGCAGCAGGAGTAGGAGGGAGTTGTATTCAGCTCACATATGCAGTTAGATTGGCATTTGGGCCTCAGGAGGACACAGGACTTCAGATACCGATTTGGACATGTTCAATACAGATGTTGTAAAGGGAGCCATGAGGGTGGATAAAACCCCTGTGGTGTGCAGGGACAAGCTGAAAACAGAGACAAGATCTCCTTGTGGGCTCAAGATGGGAGGGAGGAGCCGGGGAGAAAGAGGCTTGGGAGCAAGGAGGCCAGGACCACTAGGAGGCTGCAGGAGACCGGAGGAGCTTTCCAGGGGCTGCTGGGCATCCTCCCTTTGGGCCAGCAACACTAGGAGCTGAGATGGAACCAGCTGACTTTGCCGGCTGCCCCTGAGATAAAAGCAGGTTCTTCTTTGCCTTGTTGTTGGTGTTACTAGCACAAGTCACCACCGGAGGGCGCGAGGAGCAAGTGAAAGGCAATGTACCACTGAGCAGGGGCGCTTCAAGGAGCAAAGGCCCAGAGCTGCTGTGGTTCATTCTCATAATTGCCCTTCAGGGAAAGGATGGGCCTCTATCTATCTATCTATCTATCTATCTATCTATCTATCTATCTATCTATCTATCTATCTATCTATCTATTTTGTGATAGTGGAAGTTGCACCCAGAGACACTGTACCACTGGGATACATTCCAGCTCTTTTTTTTTTTTTTTAATTTAAATTTTGAAATAAGATGTCACTAAGTTGCTGAGGTTGGCTTCAAACCTTCGATCCATCTCAGTCTCCCAAGTGCTGGGATTACAGGTGTGTGCCACCACGCCTGGCTGGGGCATACATAGCCACTTTATAAAGGACACCAAGGTTCAGAGTTGTTGGCTCAATGGCAAGGTGTCCAGAGAGCACAGGCAGCTTCTGGAAGCCCACTGTACACAGGGAAGACACTTGGATCTCAAAACCACTCAAGCTTGGCTGGAAGCTAGTTCTATCATTCCTTCTCATTAGATTTCACTGACTCCTTTTTTCATAGTGTACCTCTTAATTGTAGTGTTGTCTGGGGTTATGTTCTTATATATCTTTTATTTTTTGGCACTGGGGATTGAACCCAGGGACATTATACCTCCAAGATACCTACCCAGCTCTTAAAAAAAATTTTTTTTTTTTGAAACAGAGTCTCACTAAGTTGCTGAGGCTGTCCTCTTGTTTCAGCCTTCTGAGTAATGGGATTACAGGCGTGTACCTCCACGTTGTGCTTGTTTTTAGATAGCTTATCTTCTCTTTTAACTTTCTCCCAGGAATTGCAAACTAAAATGATGTCAGAGCTGGGAGGCTGTAAACTTGAAGGGCCTATGAACAGAAGACAGCAGGACTGGTTGAGAAAGAGGATCTGCTTGTGTGGTCTGACTGGGGGATGGGAGCATTGTGGGTAGTAGAACTAGGCAGACCTGAACCCCACAGTGTTGGAGGCAGCCGTAGACAGGAGGAGCCCAGGGATGTGGGCAGAGGAAGATCAGCCTTTAGAAGTTAGGAGAACATTTGCAAAAATAAAGGGACTCAACAGCATAAGGCCTAGTTAGAACAATAAGAGGACAGAGGCTGAGAGATCACTTCTTTCATCTTGACTTAAAAAAAAAAACAACTCTGAGCTTTATTTATAATACTTAAGTAAACAAGCAAGCAGGCTACATGGACCCTAGCCATCTCTAGTATCCTCCTGGTTACTTTGAGAATGCTTGTAATCCCAGTACTTAGGAAGCTGAGACAGGAAGATCATAGGTTCCAGGCCAGCCTTAGAAATTTAGTGAGACCCTCAGCAACTTAGTGAGACCCTGATTCAAACAAAAAAAAGTAAGAAGGGGCTGGGGTATGGAACTCAGAGGCAGAACACCACTGGGTTCAATCCCTAGTACAAAAAAATGACAGAGAGAGAGAAAGAGAGAGAGAGAGAGAGAGAGAGAGAGAGAGAGAGAGGGAGGGAGAGAATATGAATATATTCTAATATGCCTTAGCAGCAAGCCAGGGCATCATGAGGTCAGGTACGAGGCCAAGGAGTACTGAATGGATCTCCAAGGGGATTCTTGGCAAAGGAGAAGTGGCCTCCACTAAGAAACAAGAAGTACATTCATGTTTTCATTTTTAAAATTTCATTCTGAGAAGTCTCCACGTTCCTCACGGGGTATTCTGCCAATGTTCCTGACTAGATTAAAATCTGATGCTGGGCTGCTGGACTTTTGAAGTCCTCATGTACATTTTAAAATTGTATTGAGTGAGCCAGGTGTGGTGTTCTACACCTATTATCCCAGTACTTGGGAGGCTGAGATGGGAAGATCGCAGGCTCAAAACCAGCCTCTGCAACTTAGTGAGGTTCTCAGCAACCTAGCAAGACCCTATCTCAAAAAAAAAAAAAAAAAAAAAAAAGGGCTGGGGGTGTAACTCAGAGGTAGAATGCCCCTGGGTTCAATCCCTAGTTACACACACACACACACACACACACACACACGGTTTTGAACGGATAGGGGAAAATGAAACCCAAGAGCTTGAGACTGTTACATTTCTGAAGTCCAACTGTTAGGAAAGGAGTCTGTTTGGAATAAGCACTTCAGGAAGCTGGAGAGGTCAGGGCGGCCACCAGGAAACCCTCTTGGTGAGTTCCTGCGCCTCTGAGCAGTGGCCCAGAGGGTGGGGGGTGGGGGAGGGCAGCAGGCAGGACTCCTGGGCACTCAGGATAAGATTCACAGCCAACGTGGAGCAACAGAACTCGCCTTACCTGTTGGGCCTCGGGGAACTTACAAAAACACTCAGGGAATAGACCTGCTGCTGACACAAGCCAGCCGCTGGCCCCAGTGCAACCGGAATTCTTTCTTAGAAGGGACAGCAAACTGGAAAGAGCCACACCTCCTTCTGAAGTCTGAGGTCACTGGGAAATTTGAAGTTGGTGGTGAACTTCCTCCAGGCACCCCCGAGGTGGAGTGGAGAAGGCGTGGGTGGCGGGGAGTACCAAGACCACCTTCCTTAAATGCTCCCCTCTGCTCCCCTGAAGCCCTCGGCTCAGTACCCAGGAAGCACCTGGAAGGCCTCTCTCTCAAAACTGGGGCCTGACTCTCCCAGTGGTCTTTTCCTGCACCTTGTCCCCAGATAGAAGGAGTCCAGGGCTCCCGTTTCGGTCCTGCTGCCTCCTCTGGCCAAGGAGGCTGATAGGTCAGCCTTAGTAGAGACAGTCTCCACTTAATTTAGAGGAAGAGCAGCCTGGCACGGGGCCACTAGTGTACTTTGGTTGGAGCTGCGTGATGGGCCCCT